>VFFE01007587.1:212977-345605 GCA_008921705.1 Burhinus oedicnemus | reverse complement strand
GGTTGGGGGGGGAGACTTTTATTCCATTTAAAAAAACATAAGCGTGTTTAATTTGCATGGATTAAGATGAATGATAGGGTTAACAACAGGTTTTCATTAGAAAATTCAAGGTTTTGTAATTTTTCTTTAAGTAAACCTTCTCCTTTAATGATCTAAATAGTAAAAGAATTTACATTATTAGGATGCATGGCACAGCAGAAAATTTCCAAATTATTATTTTATAAATCTAGTATATATCCTATCTGTTATACTACAAAAATGCTTAATTAAAACCACTTTGAAGTAGTTTTACTCTTGAAGCAAATTTTGGAAGAAATTGTATGGAAAGAGTCATAAGGGAATAAAACAGGAGGAGTGTCCCAATAGGTTAGTTGGAGTAGTAAATTAAAACTCGTCATGCCATATGCTTTCTACTCATTCTTCATAATTTACTTTCATGAATAACTTTGTCTTGTAGGTACGATTTTGGAGAAGGAATAGCAATGTATTTCTAGCTTCAAGATGAAAGATTGAGTATGCTGCATCTAACCCTCAAAGGCTAATTTCTATCTATGCCTGTTTTTTAAAGTATGCTTAGAATAATTTTTTTTCTGTAACTTCTTTGTTTGCTTATCTTGAAACTATGTGGCTTTTGAGCATCAACTTCAAAATTCAGGTGATTATACTGTAAACAATCTTATTCTGTATTTATTGAGTTGCCCTGAACTCTTGCCTCCAGCTGATTCAATTTATAATCCATGTCAACATTATCAGTGCATGTAGTATAGCCTTGCCAAACACTACATTTATTTGATCATTACATTGTCTTTGCTGCTAAATTCTTATAGGAGACTCAGAAGAATGTCTAGTCACAGAATCACAGAATCACAGGGGTTGGAAGGGACCTCTAGAGATCATCTAGTCCAACCCCCCTGCAGAGCCGGGTCACCTAGAGCAGGTTGCACAGGACGGCATCCAGGCGGGTTTTGAATGTCTCCAGAGTCCTTTGCCCATCTTTAGAAACCTAAGGAAAGGAGTAGCAGTAATTAAAGTTCTTTTTAAATCATTAATTTTTTCATTAAAATTGTGTTTGTGTCTCTGTGTGTGTATATATATATATCAAATACTTCTGTGGTTGCATTTTTTTTCTGTTTGCGGAAAAGGGAGGGGGTATATATATACACAGAGATGCTTCCACTTGTTCATGTATGTATGTGTATATATAGGTATTGGCATGTGGCAATCTTTAGCATTCTGTTGATAATATAGGGATAAATTTGGTTTTCAAGATTGCAGACATCATTCCTGAGATGATATTAGAACTTTTCTATATTGAAACCCCAGCCATAATGTATTTCATGCCATATTTATAGAATCAATAATACAGAAAACAGGTAGTTCTTAATTTCTGTGGCAGATTTCAAAAGAAATTCAGCAATGAGACTATGCACTTCAAATAAGTGTGAAATAAAAATACATCATTTTATAGGAGCCAACTTTTCTCTTGTATAGGCTTCACAACATTAAATAAATAGTGGTAGGCTATCTAATAGTGCTAGTGTTCAACATCCATTGAATTTTAGACTGTATAAACATTAAACTTACCTTTTTAAAATTTGAAGTGAATAGGTACCTACATCCAGTCTAGCTATTAAGCAGCCACTCGATTTACGTTTGACAGAAAACTAAACATGAAATATGAATCCAGTAATGTGTAGCTAATTAAGATGTCTATAAAGTAAAAAAAATTTCATCTACTTTTTTTTCTTTTTTAACATTGTCATTTTGTTTCTGGTGGAATGAGAATTGTTCACGTGTTTACAAGCAGAAAGCTCAGTAATATTTTCAGTGAGCAGGGAACAAGAAAGAGCCAATATTGTCTTGTATCTACTGAGAGTTCCAGCCTCTAAAAATATTTTACAGGTAGGGATAACTTTTTGTATACTGCATGGGTCCATTCATAATGTTTTAGCAGAAGACTACAACCTAGTATGAAATAAGAATAGCAGTCAAAATATAGGAAAAGGTGTGTCATTACAGAAGTATTAGAAAGTATTAACTAATGCACAGATAACAAGACTCCTAGTGGTATCGACTGTAACAGTTGTACATCACTCACCTTTAGAAGCATTTTTTTCTTCATTTCTTTCTCTAGCAGATGATATTTCTTACTAGCAGTGCTTGTCATAGGAATGTATTTCTAATCTGATTTAGTTTTTCCTTCTCATTTATATTAATAACCTTACTTGATGATCTGAACTTAAAACTGAGTGGTTTTCTTCACTCTTCCTCTTACGTGTTCTTTTCCTTTCACTTTAACTGAGTGTAGTTAATTTTTAATTTGAGGGACCAACACCTCTGTCTTCATTAATATCTGGCAGCTTCTGTTGTGAGCGTTATTAAAGATAAGACTCCGAAGAGAAAGCTTTTCAAATCCCCTACACACTTTTTCTCTGTAGAGTCAAAACTTCCATCTGGCTTTTCTCCTTGTATGGTAAACTCTTACTCACCTTTGTTACCTCTAAGTATTTGTGAAGTACCAAATACACTCCAGAATAAACAGATGTAAAAATGCCCATGAATTACTTCAGACTAACATTAGAAGGTTGCTTGCTATTCGTACAATTTGAATAGTCTTCTAATACAAGCAAAAAGGCTTATGATGGAGCATCATTAATCCATGAAATGGATATTTAGAAATTATATGAATATGGTTATGTTAGGACCAATAGAAATCACATTGTTTGGGAGCAGCTTGAAAGAAGTTACAAAATGAAGCACAGAAAGAGAAATGATGATTTTGATAAGACTGTTGAATCTGTAAGAAACAAGACCTGAGGAGTAGATCGGAAGAGGCTTACAACAGGTGAGCAAGAGTTGAGGAAAAGGCAAGAAGATTATGATTACTAGGAAAGACGGAATTTAGACTGTGGACAGTGTTTTTCACTTTGAAGAGAAAAAGTGCTGTTTGTTTGCTTGATTTTTGTAAAGAAGGAAGAATTTAAGTGAAGGGCAAGAGTTAATAAATATCCTGAGCCACAGCAGAAACTTTTGTATTAATGAGGCTAAGCACTGAAGAATAGATGAGCCAGAATATGGGTAAAGGATTTAGAGAAGTCAAAGTTGTTCTGGACTAGCCGTAGTAAGTTTGAGCTGCTAACAGGCCATTTAGAGTAATTCGTTGGAAACAAAGTCAAACACGCAGAACAGGGAACTGTCTGGTTGTGAAAAAGAGATGAGTCATTGACTCACAAATTGTAGCTGAATCCACATAATATTCACCAGAGAGAAGATTAAAAGGTAGGAGAGTCTACTGCAATAGAGAAAAGAAACTGTAAGGGAAAAGCTAGGTGAGTGAAAACTAAACTACAGGACCACAGAGTCTGAAATAGATATTAATAAAAGGAGTGTAGACAGTAATATGAAAGGCTGTAGAGGTGTTAGGATGACAGGAGTTAAGACTTGGCTAGGAATTGATCAGTGTAGTAGAAAACAGTGGTAAGGAAAGAGCAGGACACACATTTTATAAGGAGGCTGTAAAACTGCTTAAAGTTGTTTCAGAAAGGTAAGGAATGAAGGGCTGTGAGATGAACAGTAAAATGGCTGTTAAAGGAGTTGAAGGATAGGAGTTGAAGGTGCTTTAGTTTAGAATGTGTATGGACCAGTAGGCAGAGCCAGAGATTATTGATAAACTGGATAGAGTAAGAGCAATGGATGGAGTCAGATAGCGTAAGTATGGTAGTGTGGTGAGCAACAGGTACTTGCTCATGCAGAGTTGCCTTTGGACAGATGCAGCCAGTTTACCAGCTGGCAAATAGAGATACTGAATATTTAAGCAGCTGTAAATCCTCTTAACAGTGTTTTCACTACCTTCATATGTTCCATTGCTTCTTGTGCAACATAGAGAAGTATCATCTCCCTTTCCTCTGGTTTATTACTTCCTTGTCCATCTTCCTGTCCTTATTTTTCATTCTGCTGCATTTATAATCTGTACAGTAGTATTTCAAGATCACCGGTACCTCCTATGATTGTTTTATTCTTCTTTCAAATATGGAACAGATTCAGAACTCTTGAAACCTTTCATCATAAAATAACCTTTTAATCTCCAGATAAGCTCTCCAGGTCTTCTCTGTTAAAGAATTAGAATGTCCTCCACGTTAGTGTCCTGAACTGCTAATGACACTTCAAGACCGGTGTATAAGATATGTCTAGAGCTTGCAGTTTGGAGTTGTTTACCATTTTTTTTAATTACCAGCTCTGCTGTAAAAATATAAATTCTACCATCTTATTTTAGATTCTGGTAACCAGCTATTTCTCTTTTCTGTGCCTCAACAACATTGTTTTCTGACTAACTCAAGTAGCAAAATCAACTTCTAGTCAAAGTCATCCATTTCTACAAATAGGTAGTACATTCTGACAGCTAACAGGCCAGAAGCTAGCAAAACTAACTAGGTCATCTTTACAGCATGAGTTTAAACATAAATTACTGAAAATTTTGATACCTGAATTTTTTATTACCTGCTAAGTGAATATATGTTCTAGAAAAGTTTGTCTTCAGAGAAAGAAATGTTTTGAGCATGGAGAAAAGTAGCCTATATGTCAAAGGCTGAACAGTTCAATTTGTCAAAAGATCTTTGCTTTGCAATATACGTATTTAATTTTTGAAAAGATATTGGCCTGTAACTTACTGACATAAATTTGGTTGTGAGTTCATCAGATGTCCCTTTAATAAATGCTGCTATATCTTTCTCTCTTGTAATTATTTCAACTCACACATTCCTCCTCCTTGCAGAATAAGCTAGCTTCTTCCATTAAGTTTGATCATTTCTTGAATCTTGTCTATTAGAAGATTGCCTTCGTCACATTTTTTTCCCATTGAAAAGGTAAATGTCAAAGTCATTTTTGTCTGCTTTGTGTTAAGGAAAGCTCAAGCTCAGACACTAAGCCTTTAAAATAATATATGCAGGTACTGCAAAGATTAAAACCCAGAGAAGTTAGATATAGCCTCTGACACGAGGATTTTGGTTAATGGAACCATTCTTTCTCTTGATTTATAAATAATCCCCTTGTTTATGCACCCTAAGACCATAGTAGCTTTTTCAAACAGCTGTTACACATGACAGATGACCACTACGCTTGTGCAGATGACCACTGCTGCTTTTTGCCACGTTACCTGAAATGTGATATGCAAGTCTATGTTGGTCTTCGTTTACTTTCACTAATGTGCAACAGTTATCTTAAATTTCCTGCCGCTATCCTCTGTCCATATTCCTATTCTGCTTAGTCTTCCTCACTCTGGCAATATGTTCTTTTTTACATTCTTTTTATTTACAATCATATTCACAAAATTTATTTACTTAATTTTAGCCAATTTTAATGTATTAATATGAATGATAAATCAAAATGTTACATTACATTACAGTATTATAAACCCAAAGCTGTGCTAAGGAAGGAGTTTTATCAGCTGATAACTTTATGTGGTTTATGGGAAACTAATTTGAATAGCAAATTTGGAATAGCAGCGTTTTTAATATTTTTTTTATTTTTTCATTTTTTAATACTTAGGATATTTTATTCAGAACACATAAATAAAATCAGGAAATGTTAAGTTCTTCCTTCAACATGTTAGCTACTGTTCAAGTATTGTTACTGTTACAGCACAAGTTTGACTGATGGCAGTGTCAAACACATTTAGTGCGTATCATCAAGCACCTCTATACAAGCTAATTTCCGTGATGATAATGCTATACATTACTGATACTAAGGAAGACTTGTAACTGGGATTAAAAGTGTGGTGTTGGGCTTTGGTTTTTGGGTTTAGATTGGTTTGGGGTTTGTTGTTTTGTGGTTTGGGGTTTGGTTTTGGTGTTTTTTTTTTCACAAAACATATGTCTGTCCTTTAAATAGCATTGTCTATTTAAACAGCTGTGATCTTCAGCTGAGTATCTTTTGTGCTGTTTATAATTACAATGCTGTGCAAAATGGCTGTTCTATTTAATATAATTTGTAATATATGAGGGTAACTTTTAAAGTAAATAGGCAGGTTTTTCAAAATCAGAATCAATTTAAGTATTAGCCAACAAAGGCAGTGACAGAAACATGGGCCTGTGACTGAGTCATATATATAAATTAAAAAATACATTTCTAAAATGAATGAATATTTGAGTAGATGCATTCGTCTTTGCTAGTGTGACTAGATTTTGAATTGGAAGTATTGCTTACTGGAAAAGAGGAAGTGTAAAATCTTGTCTCTTGCTTATTCTGAATTATTTTCCTTGATGGCAGTTTTTGCAATGATTCTCAGGTTTTATATTCAGGCATATGCTTGGTGTTATAAAGGCATTATTCACAAGTGAAATCTACAACCTCTCTAACTCTATGGAAGCGTAATCAATAGCTGCCAAACTTATTGGCTAATAGCTTTCTTTTTTTTTTAAGTAATTCCATTGAGGAAAACCAAAACCACTGAATGAGTTTCCTTTTGCAGAAATGTAAAATCTAAAAAAAATTCCTGTGCAACCTCTCCCTTACTCTGTTCAGAAAATTTCCTTCCCCTTTGTAATACATCTCTACCTTTTCACTTGTCTCTGCTGTCCTCTACAATTTAGTGTCATGTTTCTAGGAACTTCTGAATTCCCGAGCTAAACTATTTCTTCCTGCTCCCCCAAATAGCTTTCACTTGTCCCCTTGCATTTCGGCTTTTAGTACTTTTGTTCACAAACTAATCTTAAGGCCCTAGAAAAGAACTTCTTCATTTGTCCTTTGAAATGCTCCTCAAGTTTCATTGAAATACAGTCTATTAAAATTACATTTGCTGCTTCCTTCTGGTGAAAGAGTTGGAAGCTCACCAAACTCAGTATTCCCAGCCCAAGTTTGACTGCACTGTGGTTGCGGTCAAGTGCCCTAATACATACAGCAGTTTAAAGTGTTTGATGAATGTCAGTTATATATAAAATCAGATTTAATGTCAAAGGTACACTTTTTCCCAGTGTCCTATTTTTTAATTACTGGTGTTCTGCTCTAGAATCAAAAAAGACCCAGCACAGGCAGAATGCTATGGTTGAAGTCAAAGTCGAAATACTTTAAATCAGCAGTTTTCATTGAACTTTATTCAGGTTCATTCAGGTGTTTGTGATATTCGTGGAATTCTTGGAACTGATTCGGTAGAATAAAACCATTCAAATTTCCCCTAAAAATAAGATCTGACGTGGAGCTTGTAGACGTCTTGAAATGCAAAATTTTGAATTTTCTGTTTGGTTAGAGTCTCAAAATGTGTCTTTTAACTTTTTTTGGAAAAAGTTCTGGGTATCTGTAATAAAAATGTTTCTTTTGTAACTCAAACTAAATTGGATTTCCATTCCCTGTGTTTTGAAATATATAATTTTTTTCGTTTTTTCCAGAAATTTCCATGGTGTTAGTGTCCTTTCTAAGAGCTTTTGTGATAGGCTTTTGTGATTTGAAACATCCACTCTGAAACAGAAGAGCTGCATAGAAATACAGCGAGAATACATTGAGACTGCCCAGGAGCTGCTGAAGCAGTCCAGTCAAATGGATTCCCCATGGTTTCTTTCTGCCTATCTGCTTAGTGTCCACCGCATGACTTCTGTAAAACCGTGCATTTCTTCTCCTCTCTCCCATCATCTAGTGGATCTTCCAGGTGGACACAGACTTCTGCCCAAGCTCCTCTCAGCTGGAATACCAGCTTTCATCTCTCAGCTGGGTAACTACAGCTCACAGCAGCAGTTCAAATGTATAGGAAAAAAATCTCCCCTGCAGGTTTTGAAGAGTTCGAACTTCAAACTCTGCTTGTAGTACCTATTTATTTGCCTGCTTTAAAAAAAAAAAAAAAAGAATTGAGAATGATTTTTTATGAACTGCTTAAACCACTTAAACATACCCTCCAAAACATTCATGTTCTCCGTTGTGGATATGAAATTCTGATGCTATATTAATAATTTAGTGTGACAGCTGGATTAACTAGGGGGCAAAACATTTCTAGGGGATTAACTAGGGGGTACAAAATTTCTAAACTTTCAACTGCTTGACTTTGCAGCTTTTACAAAACCATTCCTGAATATTTGTTTAGTCTGTACATGTAAGCCTGTGAACAATTCTGCATGTTGATTGAGTAACCTGTATATTAGACTAAGAGCTTCCTGTTGCTTCTCTTTAAAATATAATCTCCTTAAGGTAACAATAAATGACTGTAGTTGAACAAGTAGCTAACTTAAGTCCAGTAGTTCATTAGATGGATAGGTAAAAGAGTTACTGGGCCCTGCAGTAACATAGCTCATCAGCATAAAGATTACAAATCAAAGCATGTTACCAGTGTCTGACAAAAGCGCTGTGTCTGTATTAAACAACTTAATGAATACTTACAGAATGGTGTAGTGCTGTCTTCAAGTCTACATACAACAGCTTTCCTTAAGCAACTTTTTCCTTGCATTGCAGCAGACACAGAATGTGGGAAAGAATACAGAAAGGTTATTTGACTCTCTTTTGTATAAAATATTTTCCTTTTTTATATCTCATTTTACTAGCAGCTATTCCACATCGGCATAAATAGAATAATCTTTTCTACCAATAACCTTACAAATTGCTTTAGAATGCCACACTTCACTGTGTAGTGACACTTGCACTCTGAGCTGCTGCAAAACCTCATTTTGTGAAACAAAACCCATGTCACTTTACATGGCAAGAGAGTGAATACTACATTCATAGCTCATAAAGAATCTGACAGTTCAAAACTAAAACAAATTATTTGGAAGGTCAACTCTCTTCTTCATTGACCTTGATATTAATAATGTTTGTGCCCTGGAATGCAAATGAAACACGTTACCCAGGTCTTTCTCCATCAAAATAAATTAACAGCTTTTTAATTTACCTATCTATGAACTCTGGTTATTTTCAAACATGTAATTTCAATCTACCTAAATCAATTTAACCAGGGACAAGGCTAGGATGTGACTCATTTGCTTCATGCCAGTGGGCAGCATTATGCTGCTAAAGGAAGAAATTCTGACAGATTTGTGTGCCTGAGAACCTTCTTGGCTATTTCCAGTTGACAAAATTTCCACAGCAGCTAATGTCCAAGTGTGGGATTCAGTGTGTGAAAAAGATCTCATCTGAGGGAGATGTATGCATTATTCATGCTCAAAGCTATTGGAAGAATTCCTTCCAATAATTCTTCCTTTAACCCCAAGAGATTCTTTATTTCTGATGTAGCTCTACTTTGTAACAACAAGAAGAACCCAATTTATGAACTGTAGGTAATTGTAGAAATAAAAGATGGCAATAAAGAACTGTTCCTCAATTGCCAACAGATTCAGAAACACAATTACATGAAGTCAGTACAGAGTCAAACTATGATATCTGTCCTCACTGCTTGTCTCTACAGAGAGCAAGTTGAAAGGGATTCAGTAATTCCGAGATGGAAGGCAGTCAGCACTTCTTGTGCTGAGCTGTCAGGCTTTCAATTAGGAAAATTATTCTTGTCTTTACCTTGTTCTGTCCCTTCTTTCATGCAGTCAGCTGGAATCCTGGCCTGAAAAAACATTACAATTTCTGTGTTTGGCATCGTAAGTCAAGCTTTCCTTATGTACAGGAGAGTATATAGATAACAGCAAAATATTAGCTAGGGCTGGAATATAACTATCCTATAAGGTGCAAAAATGCCTAGCAAAAAATTGCTCTTATTTTTTCATAATCCAATGTCGCCAAAATCAGAGGTTATGTATTACAAGATCTGTGTTCTTAACTCTAAGCTCAAGTGAACAGTTTCTTCTTGTGTCCACTAGTTTTTCAGTAAAACATGCATCACTTTTTACAAGCTTAGAAATGGAAGTCAGTATGGTCATATCTGAAAGGATAGGCTAGAATATTAGGAAAAGCTATTTTATTTATGTATTTTAATTAGATTTTTTATTCACATCCTTTTGTTAAGCAAATTATTGAGAAAGAATACTATAAGGCTCCTAGATGGGAAGCAAGAACAAATAAATACAGGTGCTCTTGAACTCAAGCAAAGATTGAGTGATACTTTGGGATGGCTTGAGACTAATGAATATGAACTGCACTTGATTTTAAGACATGTAATATTATGATCCCACCATGGCCCTCAATGAAAGACTGTTTAATGTGCAGCCTAGATTGGGTTGTTCACTTTTCATTTTGAAGATCCAGGGGTCCAGAAGCAAAAAATAGTTGTATATGTTGGTGGGTTTGGTTCTGTTCTCTACCACATATTACATGTCACAAAAAAGAGAAATGTTTGTATTGTCACTGTTATGCAGGGTCAGTTTAATGTGAACATGATCTCTAAGTAGAGGAGTATGTTTGCATACTTAAAAACGCTCCCTATTGTTAGTTCTGCCTCCCACAACTGCTTATAATGTACCTCTACAGCCTGCTGGCCTGCTCTGGCCACTCAGAATTGCAGTTTGGTTATAATCTTTACTTCAAAGATAGTAGTTACATGGAGCTAACAGCATCAGTCTTGAAGTGCCATGTCTGCTAAATGAATTTTGTGCTTTCAGATAGTCGTGCTGTCAGGGTGATAAATACTTGTTACCCATACTAAAATCTATTGCTTGATTTTAAAAAATAATACATATATAAATATATACTCACTGTGATTTTCAAAAGGTCTAGTGGTTCAGTATGATGTTCTTTTCCATGTCCAAAAATAAACCAGAATTTTTTTCTACTGGGGAAGGGTGCTTAATATTCTGAAGTCAGGCAAATTTAAATAATTTCCGAATATAAAATCAAACTGTGGGAAATGCAAAATCATTTGTCATCACTTGTGGTTACTGTATGGAGAACTGAACCACTTGCAGGGATAACAGTAAGTATGAACTACAAACATTTCTGGTTTTGTAGATCGACACCACTGACCAGAAGTCTCTCAAGTATGAGCTAGCATGTTGAAGCATCCATGCTTTCACATTGCGGTAGCTGAGACGTATTTTCATTACTATAATCATAGGAAAAAAGTACTGGACCTAGAAAGTGCCTAATTCTTGCTTAGTATTTGAAAACGAGTCAGAAAACCAGAAGAGATCAGGAGGTCAAAGACTGGGGGCAGGGGAGGATGATAACAGGATAATTAAGCTGAAGGAAGTAACTGGGGAGGGGTTGGAAACTGGACAGAGAGTCAAAAAGGACAGCTGCATTTTGCAGCTTTGTCAGGCAATGAAAATTAGAGACAAAGTGATATGGAACAGATTAAGGAATAAGAGTTTAAGAAGGATTTGACTTGGGAGCAGGAGAAAGGAAGGCAAATGGAAGAAGCAAAGTGAAGAGAAGGTAGGAATAACACAGAAAAGACCCAAAGGGAAGGTTGACTCCTGTTGAACTGATTGAAGAAGTTGATGTATCACATGACAGCAGAAGGGGTGGACGGGAAGTGAAAACTATATGTAAGTAGAAGGTGTGATATTTATTAGGCTTGGAAAATAATTGCTTCTTGGCTAGGACAGAAACTGTGCTGAAAGAGGAGAGAACAGATTTGTAGTGAAAGAAATTTATTTGGTCCCAGCTTTTCACCCAAGGACATTCAGACTGAACAGAAATAGGAAATGGAATTTGGAGGTTATAGGTCAGAAGACGAATGGAGGAGGAGGAGGGATTGCAAAATATATGTTCATTAGGCTGAAAATAGCTCTATATTGTTTTAAAAGAATCTCATATTTCATGAAATCCATCAGCTTTGTCCTGACCTCGAAACATAAATCTCTTGTAAAATCTGACCTAGCAGAGAACTAAAGGGCGATTTACTTTTCGCAGAGTACAAGATGTCCTTTCAGTCCCTGAGCAGCATTGTCAGTGCTGTTAATACATTTATCTAAAAGCATTTATTTTCAACAAAATCAAAATAGAAACAGCTTTCCAAGCTTCCTTTAAAAAAAAAAAATTGGCCAAATTAGCTAAATAAAAAGAAGACAATCATTTTTTTCTATCACAGTGTATACAAACTTCTGTTTCTTAAAAATCAAGAAAATTAATACCTAAAGAGAGCATAAGTCTTTCATTTTTCTGTCATGAAACTATAATGTGCAAGGCTAAGTATCCAAAGAAAATGGAAGATCTTTGTGCAACTGATAGCAATGATGAGGATGATTATTATCTCATAGAATGTATTCCTGCTATGTCAGTGACCAAGACTGCATTATGAACCAACCTTGTTTGTACAAGGGGAACATACAAACCCAAACCAAAAAGTACAATCCTTCCAACAACTTCGAGGTAATAGGTTAAATGTGAAGCATTCCTCAGGCTTTAAGATTTATGGTACTTCTTATACCGTAGGTAGCTAGAGAGTGAAAGCATACAAGATTGTCTAAAGTGACATCTGCTTTCAAATAACAATAAATTTCATAAACCTTCCATTTAAAAAATTTATCATGGAATCAATGCCAGCATTACAAACATGCTGTCATGGTACAGTAAAAGACACGCTGGGAGAACTGGATGAAGGAGCCATTTCATATTAAATACATTTTTTTTTTCTTAAACTTAATAAATGTTCTAGTTATCAATGCAGTAATTTTTAAATCATTAAAGATTACTTTTTTTCAGTATGTTTGCACAGCTCACCAAAAGACCCCTTTGGATACCAGAATCAGTTATGTGAAATACTTTTCATGCATTTGAATATTTACAGTTTTCATTACAGAATGTCCTTTTTTATTTAGGAAGGAATGAGAAATGACCTGATAGCAAAGCCAGCCTAAGTTTTTTTTCCTTAAAAGAACTGATTTGCCAAATCTGATCCTGCTAAGGTTGAAATAAATTTTAATGAATTTTAATATTCTCATTGGCTTCCCTGGTCTAGGGTGAGTTTCATATTTGGAATCTCTTCTTCCTTCTTTAATTCTAGAATAGAGGAACCATTTTAGCTTCTTTTCATCTCTTCCCCAAATCATCAAGATGTGAAGTGGTAGCATTTGGGAGATAAAAGGTATTTACTAGCAATGCAGTTTTACAGGGTTTCTTTAAACTGGTTACTACTCTAGAGTTAAAGTTCATCAATAGATGAAGAAAGGATTGACAGCTAAGTTTATTTCCTTGAAGATTCAGATTTAAGTGTAAGATGTATCTTGTATAAGAACATATAGATAAGAAGATTCAAATATAAGTGTATACACTTGTATTTATTTGTATTTTATAACTCAAGTACTTTCCTTTCCTATTAATACATAAGATACTTTTCTTTTGCCGATGTAAATTTCAATGACAATGAAGTATGAATATTTCTCAAATAAGGTAATATGTCATTACAGAAATAGATGAATGGAGATAATTTAGCGGTGAAAGACCACACAAAGCAATTGAGGGTATTGGAATCTGCTCTGTAATATTTATTTTTTAAAATATACCCAAATTAAATCATAATTGCCTTGAGAAAGTGGAAGACAAAGACTTTTTAAGAAAAGCTCAGTTTTTTTTCTTTCAAAAGATACTACTGTTTCTTTGAAATAGCAAGATTAATTGTTCAAGAACATTTTAAAATTTAACTTTTCACATCATGGGGTCATTTTTAGTTTTCGAGTTAGATGCTAGTTGAGATGTGTCCGCTAACGGTTTTGACAACATTTTGAAGAGAGAGAAAGCGAATCTTTAAAGTAATCTAAAAGCACTTTTTATCTATATAATCATTAGAGACCAATGGCAAGACATTTTGTTCAATCTGAGATATCAAGGAATGTAGCCAAAAGTTAACAATGAAACTATATGGTAAGCCTAAGAGGTATGTAACCAGTACTGACAAGGTGAACAATAGGGTCTTCAGAGTCTCTGTAAGGAAGATCCAGGAGATAATCTGACCTCTGTTGCATGCTAGTATTCTGGGAATTTTGTCATTTGTTTGTTTGTCTTTTACTGACATACTGGGAATAGAATTAATATCAAGATAAGACAAAAGCATGCAGAAACTGACATGTTTCTCTCGTGTGAAAACTATGTCTGATGGTGCAAGATAATAATTCTTGAGATAGATTACCACTGACCAGAAGTCTCTCAAGGGCATGCTTGGTCCACATACAGAATTAAATTAACATGCAACCATCAAAAAACAAAACTGTAAGCATCCCTGAGTAGCATAACAAAGCATAATTAAAATACTGTGCTTTTATGGTTGATTTATTGTCAAAAAGCATCTGGGCCTTTTCCACCAAATTTTACCATTATGACACTCTTCTAGCCTGACTGTGAGTACTGTTCATTGATTCAGTTATACAAACATACGTTTAACTTTAAGTACAGAAATAGTCTCAGAGGTTTTCAGACTACTAAAAGTAGCTGAGTATGTGCTTAAGCATCTTGCTGAGTGTCTTTATCTCTCCACAAGCTATAGCTATTGTTTAGGGAATTTGGCATCTCGCAGGAACATGCCTTCTGATCACGTTAAACTGACTAAATATAAAGCAAATAGCTGTTTCTTGATCTGGGGGGAAGCATATATGTTTAGAACTGAGCAGCGAATGAAGTTAACCTGCCAAACATAAAGCCAACAAACCAAACATTTAATTTACTAACTCCTTAAAAAATGAGGAGGAATATTACCTAGGGAAAGGAACAAAGACAGCCAGTGCAAGGCACAAAGGAAGCTTTGGGATGCAGTGTTATGCCATATGAAAACTGCACAGATCAGTTTTACTGACCCATGGTAGAATCTGGTGAAGCGACCCAGGCCCGCTAATTTCCCCTGAGCTGAATAAAAAGTCACAAAAGCTACATGATCACTGTAGAAGGGCAAAGCTAATACAAAAAGGTCTGTTTTCGCTTCCACCCCACAAATAGTAGAAAAAGACAGCAGAAAAAGTACAGAAGTCCTGCCCCCCCGTGCTACTCTGGGCATTTTCACCTGACAAATTATTTTGTTATTGCCAAGCCTTATGACATTTGGGTATTCTTCAGCTTTTCTACGTCCTTCCAGTGGCTTAGAGATTTATGTAGCTTTTGGTTCCTTGCATGAAAAGTATCAAGTTGTTTCAGGGTAGTTGCAACTTGTTGTCTTGGCAATGTGCAGAATATTCAAGGCCATTCTGGCCTAAGGATTTTCCAGGGTTGTCTGTGATGCAGAGGGCGGCACTTGGTGACCAGGACAATCCCTTCCATGCTCTCCTGTAGTTCATTTCCTTATTCTGATACAGTTCCTCAATAAGTATTGGAAGTCCTGGGACTTTCTCATTTTATTCTTTGTCAGTCCAAAGCAGTATTGATGTCTTAGAGTTGGTTATGTAGGAAATTGTAAAGTTACACAGAATTGTCTGGCTTTGCTTTAACAAGATAGGTTGAACTAAGCAGGAAGATGAATTAGGCTGTCCCAGCCAAAAAATGTCAGATTCTCTACTTTTTGTAGTAATCTTGCTACTTTGATTCTCAGGGAGAAGGTTTTTTCAGGTCAGTCTTCAGTACTAAAGACTAGCTAAGGCCAGCAGTCTGGCCAGCTCATTCCTATCCCTGGAGCCCACAGAGGTTGAAATCCTTCCTGCAAGGTTCTCAACCCAGCTGAACTTTTGTCTTGCCTTTTTAATCTTAAGATGGTACGTGCCCTTGGCCACCTTCCTTCAGCAGGAAATCCCAACATCCTTGTTAGGTTTAGCAGGACTGCCACCTCCAGTGCACGGCTGTTACCTTCAGGCAGAAAACCATGCTATATGGTACCCAAGTCTGAGTAGATCTAACTCGTGTTTCTCTGCATAGTATTGCCTCATGGATATACTCTTGATGCACAGGCAATAACTGACAGCTGATAATTTTGTTTCTGGCTCCTTCCCTAGTTGAAATGAGTTAACCACTTCATTCTGGGTACTGTAATAGAAAAAAATAGGAAACTATTATTTGTATTTATTAGTTAAATGAAAAAATTCAGACATGATGTTTTCTATTGATGTTTGGAAGGCTAGTGTAAGTAAAGTGCTGTCTTTATTAAACAGGCTTGTGGTACAGAATATGCCAAATCAATATACTTAGCGGACTTCTGAAAGAGATGTTCCTGTACTCCTCCAGCAAAACCTTTTGCCTCCTGCCAAGGTGATTATCGCTATCAGTGACAATATCTTTCAATCTCTGTTTTATTTACATTGCGTTAGACTTCAGAAGGCATCCATGCAGACCTAGAACCCTCTTAAAGAATGTCTCTCACTCGGTCTCTGTGTCCCATATTCAGGCTGGAGCACACCATCTTCCTTTGTTATTCTTCTGCCATAAATTATATAGTGTTTGTTACAGTTGTTATTTCAGAATGGTACACTGACCTAGGTGAAGGGTTTCACACAGCCTGGGCATCAAAGGCCTCACTTGTTTTGCACAGAGTGATATAAATCTCTAACTGCTACCGTTGAGGCGTCTAAATTGGGATCATCTCCCCTCTTCCCTTGTGTAATTCAAGGCTCTGTAGCCCAGTGTCTTAGACATGGGTGATCCTTTGACAATGTGTATTTTGTGATGTAATGTCACAAGACATTGTATTCTAAAGACTATAGCTTTCTATATATTCAGAAATGACAAGTAATTCTTTAATGTGTTGTTTATTCACACATTCAGTTTTATGCCCATACTGGTGTGACTCCACTGTGTAAATATAAATAAACTCCAAAGTAAATATTTCTGCCTCAATCTTTTAATCACATAAAGAATATAATTTATGTCTGTCATAAGCATATATATGGACTTTATCCAATGCTTGTTTGGTGCACTCTAGTTCATAACCAAAAATCACCAAATAAATCCAGAACAGCTATATGCAACAGGGTTGGAGCTTGGTTTTCTGGGAGCACTGGGTAAGGAAAGAGAGGATGTATGTGTGAGTGGATACAGCTTGACAAAGGCATACACACCTGCAAACACAGATACATGCCTATACATAAGGTAGCGTGAATTCATTCAGGGCTACTGAACATAAAAATTCCTTATCGTAGTATTTTAATTATGTAACACAGTAAGTGCAACTAGCAAAAAAAAACAGCAAAAAAAAATTTCTTTATGAGAGTGAAACATGAAACAGTAAACAGTTTAGAATTGTTACTGAATTCGCTTTATTGTGTTTAAGCAATCTAGCAAATACTGTCATCTAACAGAAAATACTGTTAACAGTCTTGCAGTCCTTTGGCCCTATGCTACTTCTTCATCTTTGTTTAAACGGCCCCATTTAAGAGTACATTTACTTTTTGGTTGAATAATTCCCATGCTGGTGAAGAGATACTGCTTTGAGATTTAGTAGGATAAATGTAGTATTAATAATAGTGGCAGGTGAACCGTATTAAATATATTATCAAACGTGTTGTTTCTTTGTAATGCAGCCTTGCCCAGAGAGTCAAATGTGATGAAGCCCTCTACAGCTGAATAGTAAGAGGCACTTGTAGCTTCAAAGAATTTTGCAAAACAAGATAGTGAAAAAATGCAGAGAGGGATAAAAATTTTCCTGTTTATAATGCCTTATAATAGCAATCTTAAGGCATTAGGGCCAAAGGAGAACCTAGATTGTCCTGTATTTTAATGCTGGAAATCAAACAAATTCCCAGAGGTGCAAACATTCAGTCCCCGTGACAAACAGATTAGTAATGGTAAGGTGAAATTTTTAAAAACATTCAGGGTTGCCTTGATTCTCTCCTACTGAGGTCAACATTTTTATAGACATAAGCTAAGACCCAGTCCAGTAGTCTGGTCCTTGTAAGTACTGCAGAAAACTTAAACGTGGCACCGTTTATTCAAAATACTGCAGATTTTAATCCTCCAAGCTCCTTCATGAGTTGGGTATTATTGTCTCTGCATTATTAGTAGGGAAACCGAACAGTGACGTAAACATGGTATCAGAGCAAGTCAGAGACCAATCCAGGATTACAGCTCTAGAGTTCTTGACTTCTAACCCTGTATTAGCTCCGGTAATTCCACTCGCCTCCACAATAATAGCTTGGTATTCACTGAGGGGAAAGGTGGAAACAATAAAATAAACATTTAGTTCAACTAGTCCTCAGTTCATTTAATGTAAGATGATTTCAACTACCTACTTTATCGTGCTTTTCCTAGTCCAACTTTAAATTTAACGCATAGCTGAACTTTACTATTTCCCTTAAAATATTTTAGAGCAAAAGAAGGTTTTTTTTGGTATCCAGCCAGTGTTTTCTTTTCCTGTTCTATGCTGTTATGCTTGCTTACAGTGCTGGTCATGTGCCAAATACTGTCCAAACTTTGATCTTTCAGATACTTCCTACTCTGTCTTCAGCCTTTTATTTAACGGGACCTGTCTGCCTGCCTCATTTCTTCAAAACCTACCTTTTGAGGGTCCTCTTTGCTTTTCTTAACATTTTCAATGATCTGTTCAAATGGTTTACTATTCACATTTGCAAAGCAAAAAATGAAAGCAGATGTATTTTTTCAACAGGCCAAGATAAGAGTATTATCTGTAATATGTATGGAAGATAGCAGTTGAAATACCAAAAAAATCACATTGGTCTTTTCTGTTGTTATATCTCATTGCAAACTCATATTTAGGAGAGAGCACTGGCTCATTTAAAAGGCTGTACGTCTGGATTTTGTGTCAAGTAAGAATTGCATTGCAGTTAGGGTAACTTAACCTCTCTGCTTCTTTTTTACCTGTTCTTAGGGGTGTTGCAAGATTCAATATAAAAGTACTTTAAAGAAGTTTCTTACCATATGCTCCAAGGAACTGTTTAGGTGCAAAGAAAGGCAAGTATCAACTCTGATGCTCATTTTAGTTTAAGAAGGTGAAGAAGGAGAGAAAGCACATCAGGAAGGAGCAAATGAAACACGGGCCAGGGGAGGAGATATTTGATTTCTTTTGTATTTTATTTTCTTTCTGACTCTTACTGGTTTCTGATCTTATATAGATTTATTGTCTTGAATTTTCTGATATATGGACTGAGCTTTAAGAAAATAGTTAACAGAGGTGTTTGATTTATTGATATATATCCATGTACCTGAATGCACCCCTAATGTTCCTGGTTTAAGCTGTCAGGTTGTTCTGTTCATAAAGCAACATTTCATATTGCATCCTAAAATCTCCATGTATCACAGAGCTGTGCTGAAGACTGACACTGCTGTGGGTTGAGTTAGTGTATTCTAGGGGAATTAATTTTGCCTAAGAGCCCACGCTTCATTTTTCTTGAGATGGGACTGTAACCTTATAGGCAAAATGCTGATTTTTGTCAAAAGGAAAAGAAACTGACAGTCAGCTTTGCCAGAGTATGTTGAACATGCATATTTAATGTCACTGCAAAGCATAGATTAGAAAATTGTCTGCATACTTCATAAATGATAGTAGAAATTGATTAAAGCGATTGATTGTACCCTGTGCAAGGAAGTATTTACGGTCATTACATTAATGCCAAAAAGCACCTGTCAGCTTCAGAAAGGGCATCTGCTGATTTGTTGACAGGCAATTTCAAGTTCTCTTTTTACAGAAACTCATATTAAGGGCTTCCTTGAACTAGATGATCTTTAACAGATATTTCCTTTTTGCCAGATGCTGAAATGCAATTTTAGATACATCATGTGGTGTTTTCTTGATTTGTTTAAAATCCATGCTGAGAGATGCTGAAACAATCATTCTGCGTAGTGATGTCTGCTATGTTGTCCATTCCTATCCATTAATGCAGTTATGCTCTCATCTGACTGTTTACCAAAACTACATTTACATGCACCTTCCTACTCAGAATGTATTCCCTTACATCTGCTTTGTTTAAAAAAAAGTACTCTTAAAACATGTTTAGTGGGACCCGCTAAATTCTGCGTTGGATCATTCAGCAGAGCACTTCAGCATTTCAGTGTTAAGCAGCTTCCCTCTTCTGGGATTGTTGTGAGATCTGTGGCATTATAGCAGTTTGATATAGAAAGAAAAAAGGGAAATAAATCCCCATCTAGAGCTAGACTGACTACAGAATTGAGGGTGGAACTGAGGCAGCTGGACTAAGAGACCAGAAATCTGATAACATAACTGCAATGTTGCTCCCCTGAATTAGTCTAGCGTAAGTTTGCCTTCTCTAGGCCCCACCTTAAATGTCTTATACAGCCTGTTTTAAGAATATATTGCAGTATTAGGTGTTCAGTGGCCAGGCTTACTTTGTCAGTTAGAAAAATAGATGAGGCACATTTTGGATAATGATGTTCTGTGTTGAGGTAGAGTGTGTCCCTGCCTCCAGATGATTCAGAAATTTGTTATGTTTTCTAACTTTCTGCTTCTGCCTCTTCTGGGCCATGGGTAGTACAGATTGCTTTTGTTTTATGGTCTTAGCTAATGTGTTTGCAAATTGCAGTGAAAGAATCTCAGAAAATTACGCTATACATCAGCTGAGACAGAACAAATGGTTTTTCCCTTCAAACTGCTCCAGTGTGCTATTTGAGTGCAAATCAGTAGTTTTTATGAAGTGGCTAAAGTTTGATCTGAATAAGCTATATTTCAGAGAATCTAATAATCAAAAATTAAACAGGTTTTGTCAAGATGGATAGGAAGATTAAATTAAAGGGTAGTTTACATTAACATTTAGCTCTACAAAGAGGCAGAAATATTGCTATGTGGAATTCTTAGCTTCATTAGCAAAAGTAGCCCAATTAAAATATTTGCCATATGGGTTTTTTTAGGGTTTTCAAATAGACTTTTCTTGAATTTTCCTTGATTCAGAGATGCTAACATTAAATAGGACACATGAGATGGTAATTACAAGGTAATTATTTTATTTTCACTAAATAGACATTTCCATTAGATTCCTTCTGGCAATATCTAGCTGAGGAAGTTGATTTTATAGCGAAATACAATATCAAGATGTCTTTTCTTTACTCAACAATGTAAGGAACAATAACGATAACTACCTCTTTTAATGTTTCTTGCCATCTGTACCTCGACACTCTGCAGTGTCTGATGCGCTACCAGATTAGGCTATCAGATTTGCTGAACGTGGACTTTCCTTTTTTCCTTTCATGTAGACTTGCAAAATCATCACTTGTCTTTTATCCTGCTTTTTGTGATAATATCTTTGCATGTAATCTGCAAGGATTGGCTGTTAAGCTCTTCTGTCACAGCCCAGGGTGACACCTGTGATTAAAAGGTCTGCCTGAATTTTCCAGTCTAGGGTTTTGCTTGTAGTTTCAAGATGAAAAAAGTCATTATGCTTCAAAGTTTCATCTCTAGAATTGCAAAATCAGATGCATTTGTCGGGCATGTGCACACACTGTGTAAAGAAATGTTTTAAGATACTGAAATGATATCTCTACATTATGTTATACAACTGTGAATTTAGACCCAAATCCCAGCAGCAATAGGCTAGTTAAAACTTTTACTGTGCTTCCATAAGCGTGGAGATGAAATTTGCTTTAGAAGCCAGCCCTACCCAATTTGTTGACCACGGAAGGAAGCCAAGGTGGCCGGGTAATATGTTGCTATGTGCACACAGTAACCATGGGAGGTAGCATGACTTAGCCACACCACACTGAGGCATCACCTGTGCTTAGTTAAGAACTCTGATGACTAAATTCTCTCCCTTGCACAGCCAGCCAGGCTGACGACCATTTACCTCATGTGAATGAGACATTTCTGCTGAACTGTGCAGCTGCTACCGAGTTGGCTTTGCAGCTTCTGAGAATAAGGTAGCATTTGCAGCTGTGGCTACTTACATACCCACCCAGTACTTTTCACAAGCTGTTGTCATTTGTCACTCAAGGTTCACTCTTGTCATTTAGGTTATATGTTTCTTCAGCAAGTTGTAGCTTGACTAGAAACTCCAGTTTGCATTGCTCTTGACATTCACGTATTTTATACCCAGGCAATGCTTCTGTCTACTATTTTTTTGGTTTGGTTTATTTGTTGGTGTCTGTGTGATTGCTCCTCTGTGTCTAGGCAAAAGGAAAAACACTGAAGAACCAGAAATATCAACTGGCTGGTCATCTCATTACTTATGTTTGAGGAGCAGTGATACTGATCAGTGCATCTCATTTTTACTTTTGTAATGGTGCTATATACTGCCCCTTCCAGGAGACACTGCTGTCTGCCACTATGACAGTCACTGAAAAAATAATGTTTTGGACAGCACTAAATAAGGACACTTGACAGTGTCAGAAGTAGACTGTGACAAATGTGACAAATTTGAATATAACAGATTTCCAAAAGCTGGTCTGTTAAGTTCTCTAATTTTCAGGGGCATCTCCACAAATCCTCTTATTTTCATGCTAATCCATTTTATTTTTTGTTTCTTTAGATCTTTGTACTATAGAGCCATAACTTATCAAAATGCAATTTTTAACAATTACTTAGGGTTTTTTTTACTAACTGTAAGGAGGGCTGGTATTCTAGTATGCTGAGGAAGACAAATGATACAAGATGAATTCATATTTTCCAACAGACTTTGTGATATTTATATAACAGACTCATAATAGTAATCCATTCTTGTGACAAATGTGTCAAATACAGATATAGCACAGTTAATTTTTTAACATAAATAATTAGAAGGCTGCAGACATTTTTGGATTTTTATCTAATTGCTCATGATTTTGTCATCCTAATTGTCTAGCCATAAGGTTCTAAAGTGTTTCCACTGATGATGGTAAAACTGCTTGCTGTTCTCTTATGATAAAATCAATTCAGTTCTAAACCACAGTAGAGTGATTAGAAACTTTTTTTTTTTTGGTAAATGAATCAATAAATTATTGATACATATATATCATACATTTATACAACAAGTTTTATGTTGTAACTGGAAAGGAATCTTTAAAAGCTTCAAATATGCTTATTTAGTGATCCTATTATTAATAAATTCTTATAAATAAAAAAGTTCAGTGCTTTCCAGTTTGTTTTTTAATTTTGAGTTTTTCATTCTTTGCTGCTGCTGACCACAGAAAGGTACAATGTATCATCTTTTCTTGTAAAGAAAAAGCTTCATTTAAGTTGATGACATTTCATTCTCTTACTAGTTTAAAATGTGTTTCAACAAAAAGGAAAAGCAACTGTGACCATGACAGTAGTGAAATTTCACATGAAGGTTAAAAACAGTAGTCTTGGGCTATGAAGCCCCCAATAGTTAGAGAAAGGTGAAAGGGAGCAGAGAACAGTTGGTGTAGAACAAAGGATGTTGCATGGTGGGCGCAGACCAAGCAATGTTAAAATGAATGTGAGAGATCATGGAAAGCGGCTTTGGAAATTGATGTGCCTGTTTTTATAGGATTTGTTTTGCTGCTTACTAGAAATCGGAGCAGTATGTAGACCGTTATTTCCTGGATTAGTAAAGGAAGGAGTAGGCAGTAACTTGGTTTTGTCTGTATTTAGACTTGGTAGACTTTCGTATTTCTTTTAAATAACTTTCTTTAGGCAAATTAAAACAGCAGCATGAATAAAACTTACAGGATATGAGAGAAAGTGTGGGCTAACATTATACTAATGGTGGATTATCATCCTTTATTTTACATATCCAAGTGAACCTCAGAATAATCTGTTTAAGATTTTCTCTTACTCTAAAAAGTTATCTTTGAAGGGATGCATTTAAATGGCCAGCAAATATTAAAGCTGTTGCCACTCTAAGTCTCTTTAGGGTAAAACAGAAAGGTTATTAGAACAACTGATCCACAGATAACATTGCTTAATCTCCTGTGGTGCTGATACTCAGTATCAGGTTTTATGGGTGAATTGGTTGCCCCCATTAGGGTATTTTTGTAAAGTAGAATTGAGAAATTAAAAAACCCTCACGCCAAACTTCCAGAACAAAAAGATCAGCAGCATTATGTAACGTATAATCACTTCCTGCAGTGGATATTGCAGGAGGTTTCTTCATCCTGTGATAAAAGCAATTAGATTTTGAATCTCCAAACACTGGAATGCAGCCGAGTGTGTTTCGAATGTACTGAAGTTCTTCGAAGTGTTTACAGTCAGATGGCTTATGTTAGTTCCATAAAATACACCAGCTATCAATGTAAAAATCTGTTATCTTTCTAGGAAGGATTTGGGAGATTGATTAAAAACTGTCACTGTTCTAAATGAATCTTGGTCCATAGCTGTAACAAGCAACCTAAATATGACTTCCAAAACCAGTTTTGCTAGGAACTATTTTCTTATCTTTTCAGATAATCTAAGAAAACTAGTCTAAAAAGTATTATGAAGCAACTCGTGGAGAGCTGGATTTCTTTCTTCTAAAATGACTCAGAAAATAATGGTAGCTTTTTATCTTTTTGTCCTGAAAAGCCTGAAAATATTTGGAATTATATTTGATAAAATGCCATCTCAGGAGTGCTGGTTGTTTGAGCTGAAGCCTTGAAAACTTTCATTTAGGAAAATGAAGTTAACCTCTGATGTATAAAGTTTTTGGGCCTTTTTATTACTAATAAATATTAGTAGTATTCTCATGTGTTCACATTTGCAAATGGAAAAAGGTAGGCTTCGTGTAAAGTTTAAAAATTCTGCTATTTTCTAAGAAAATGGCTGAGACATACCCATCAATCACAAAGCAGGAATGACAAACTATGCACTGTGAAGAGCTTATGGGTCAGGATTAAAGGGAGGACAGGGACAGGTGATGTTACAGTGGGGTCTGCTACAGGCCACCCAACCAGGAAGACCAAGCAGATGAGGCCCTCTATAGACTGATAGGAACAGCCTCACATTCACAAGCTCTGGTCCTCATGGGGGGCTTCAGCCACCCCGGTTATCTGTTGCAGGGACAACACAGCAGGGCATAAGCAATCCAGGAGGTTCCTGGAATGCGTTGATGATAACTTTTTTTCTCCAAGTGATAGAGGAGCCAATGAGGAGGGGTACTATGCTGGACCTTGTTCTCACCAACAAGGAGGGGCTGGTGGGGAATGTGAAGCTCAGGGGCAGCCTTGGCTGTAGTGACCATGTGATAGTGGAGTTCAGGATCCTTAGGGCAGTAAGAGGGACACACAGTAAGCTTGCTAGCCTGGACTTCAGGAGACCAGACTTTGGCCTCTTTAGGGATCTGCTTGGTTGAGTACCATGGGATAAAGCCCTGGAGGGGAGAGGGGCCCACGAAAGCTGGTTAATATTGAAGGATCACCTTCTCCAAGCTCAGGAATGATGCATCTCAACAAAGAGGAATTTGGGCAAAAATGCCAGAAGGCCTTCATGGATGAACAAGGACCTCCTGGAGAAACTCAAACTCAAAAAGGAAGCCTACAGAGGGTGGAAGCAAGGACAGGTAGCCTGGGAGGAATACAGAGAAATAGTCCGAGCAGCCAGGGGTCAGGTTAGGAAAGCTAAAGCCCAGATAGAGTTAAAGCTGAACAGAGATGTCAAGGGCAACAAGAAAAGCTTCTACAGGTACATCAGTGATAAAAGGAAGACTAGGGAAAATATGGGCCCTCTCCAGAAGGAAAGGGGAGACCTGGTCACCCAGGATATGGAGAAGGCTGAGGTAATCAACAACTTTTTTGCCTCAGTCTTCACCGGCAAGTGCTCTAGCCACACCACCCAAGTCATACAAGGCAAAGGCAGGGACCAGGAGAATGAGGTACTGCCCACTGTAGGAGAAGACCAGGTTGGAGACCATCTAAGGAATCTGAAGGAGCACAAGTCCATGGGACTTAATGAGATTCATCCACAGGTCTTGAGGGAACTGGCAGATGAAGTGCTAAATTATTACCCATCATATTTGAGAAGTTGTGGCAGTCCGGTGAAGTTCCCACTGACTGGAAAAGGGGAGACGTAACCCCCATTTTTAAAAAGGGTAAAAAAGAAGACATGGGGTACTACAGGCCGGTGAGTCTCACCTCTGTGCCCGGCAAGATCATGGAGCAGATCCTCCTGGAAACTATGCTAAGGCAAAGGGAAAATAAGGAGGTGATTGGTGACAGCCAACATGGCTTCACTAAGGACAAATTGTGCCTGACAAATTTAGTGGCCTTCTACGATGGCATTACAGCATTGGTGCATAAGGGAAGAGCAACTGACATCAGGTTGGATGAGGCTTTGAGCAACCAGCTGTAGTGGGAAGTGTCCTTGCCTATGGCAGGGTGGTTGGGACTAGATGATCTTTAAGTCCCTTCCAACCTAAACCATTCTATGATTGTATGATTCTATGATCTACTTGGACTTGTGCAAAGCATTTGACACTGTCTTGCACGACATCCTTGTCTCTAAATTGAAGAGACGTGGATTTGACAGATGGACCACCTGGTGGATAAGGAATTGGCTGGATGGTTGCACTCAAAGAGTTGCGGTCAATGGTTTGATGTCCAGTTGGCGAGCAGCGACAAGTGGTGTTCCTCAGGGGTCAGTATTGGGATCGATGCTGTTTAACATCTTTGTTGGCAATATGGACAGTGGGATTGAATGCACCCTCAGCAAATTTGTCGACAGCACCAAGCCGTGTGGTGCAGTTGACATGCTGGAGGGAAGGGATGCCATCTAGAGGGTGTTGTGACAGGACAAGGGGTAATAGTTTTAAATTAAAAATGAGTGGATTTAGGTTAGATATCGGGAAGAAATTTTTCACTATGAGGGTGGTGAGGCACTGGAACAGGTTGCCCAGGGAAGTTGTGGAGGCCCCGTCCCTGGTGGTGTTCAAGGCCAGGTTGGATGGGGCTTTGAGCAACCAGGTCTAGTGGAAGGTGTCCTTGCCCATGACAGGGGGGTTGGAAATAGATGATCTTTAAGGTCCCTTCCGACTCTAAACTTTCTATGATTCTGTGATTCTATGAAGAGTCTTCCCAAGAGCAGCTCCACAGTTGCTACATGGCAGATGCAGCCAAGTAGTTGAAGTGTCCCTATGTAGTGTGAGCACATCCAACTTGTCTACTCTAATAGTCTGTAATGCAAAGATTTCCTGGGAGTCTGTGCCACATTCAGTGTACATCCACAACTCTGGCACATCTGACATCCCATTTATACAGCAGGACTGCAGTAGTTTCACTGTGAAAGGGGCATCAGTAGAGGAAGAGCTGTATATTTTCCTGGATAGATACTGGGAGGAATGCTAGTGCTGCCCAAAATTCTGATAATCCTTTGGCATTCTTGTGTGTGGCCAAGAGTTTTCATAAGAACCTAAGTTCAAGTTGATTCAGATACTGATTTGTGACTGTGTTGTCACTGGCCATATTATCACTGTTAATAGGTTTTCTTTCATGAAGAGAGAATCTTTTAGTGCCCACTGATTCATATGATTGTTTATTGATCATGAAGTTATGATGCTGACCTAAGTCTGGTTGATTGAAATATCAGAGTGGATGGCTCTTTTAACATCAAGCCAAGCGTGAGGATAAAGCAGAAGCTGGAAAAGGCTGTTGATGAGCGACAGGAGATGTGAATCCACCAGGACTGAGAACCAAGGAGGGCAGCAATGCATGTTCTGGGCAGTGCTAGTAGGAGAAACAGAAGCTGGGAATGTGAGAAGCACCACGCAGCTGGGAAAGACATGCAGGGGCACTTGAGGAGCAGCTAGCACTTACTGAGGGTTAGTAGCTACTCTTTAGACTGTGTAAGTTGTGTGCAGCAGAAACGTAGTATGTCAGATGGAGGTGTGGATTATAAGCAAGAAAAGACTAGCCAGTTTCCTATGGAAAAAAGGACCACAGAGCCTTCATGGAGTTGAAACCCTTGGATCTTTAATCTGCTAAGAACTGAAATTTTGAGGAAGCCACGGGTGAGCTGACTCTGAATATTAGGCAGCAGGTAACTAAATACAAGTGAACAGAGGCCAAAAGAAGCAGCTTTATTGCTAGTATTGTAAAAAGTACTCCCAGAGACAAATTCTGCAGTAAGCAGAGTCCTTCACTGAGTAGAGAAATCCCTAGAGCTGAAGACTGTTCAACTTTAACCACACGGGTCACAAGGTTGGGATGGCCAGGCTGCAGACAGGAGAAACAGGGTCTGAACACTGTTTTTACTACTAGTGGCCACAGTGACACTGCATGTGTATTCTACAAAACTGTAGGCTGAAATATTTAAATATTGTATGTCAAGACCTAAAAAAGCTTGCAATCTGGTTAATATCTGTAAATTTAAGTACCTGTCTAAATGGCAGCTCCCCTATATAGGTACTCTGTCTTTACATACTGTGCTGAATAAATGCTCATATGTATGAATGAGGGTGGGAGAATTTCTCCTGCTCCATCAGGAAGTGCATGATACAACCAGTATCTTTTCTTTTTCATTCTGTTGCTCTAAATTTCACCCTTGTCTTAAAAAGTGGCTCCTTGTCTTCGTTTATCTTTTCTCTTTCATTTCCTGTTTCAACAGTTGTTTCCTTTCCCTTAGGAAAACCAGCAGCATGCATCCATTTTTATCCATTTCCACAAACTTACTCCCTGTCCTGGTTTTTCTTCCTAGTTTTGAGAGGACAGAGGGTCTGGTAACAAGCTCTTACAGGAAGAAGTTTGTGGTCCCTCTTCTCTGTATGCTGACACCTAATGGCAGGCACATATCTGAGGATTTATTTTTTTTTAAAGCCTTAGGTTGTTTTAAAACCCTCTGGGACTGTTGCAGTCCAAAATGTGAGAGCTGGTGGGTATATTTTTGTGTGGCACTCACTGTTAAATCCCATTCAGCGTACAATGTGAGAGGCTTTCCAGAAAAGGGGGTCCATAGAAGTGCTTAGCTTTCCTACTACTATTTATCCCTTCATCAGACTTTTCATGAAATTTGCAATAAAGGTGGCAATAAGTACTTTTTTTTCTGGTTTGCTTATTTGCTAAAGAACTTTTTATCCTGGATTTCAATTTACAGAATATCAAAGACTACTTCAACTCACTTGTTTGTGCACAATCGCCTCTACCATGATATGTGTATCTCTTTATCAAATAATATGTATATTGTTTTTTACTCTTCTATACTGTTCTCCATCATTTCTTACTGGCAAGGAGGCCGGGTGATGGGTGTGAGGGGAAGAATGCTGTCATCTAATATACGGTAACTTAGAGGAGTGCTATTTAGGTTTTTTTTTTGTGGAAGTGTATTTAAAATTAGTTTCTGTTTTGTTATATTACAGGCCTGAATTCAGTCAGTAATGACCTCAATAGTGCCTGTTTTAATGTAATCCCTGCTTGCTGACTGCTGTTCCAAGAATAAAAATTTAAGCCAAAAGATTTAATGAAATCCTTTGGGATTAGTGCTCACTGGGCTGGGGAAATTGCATATCAACCTTTTCTCTGTACTCTAACCATACGGTTTGGTATTTGAATAGGAGGGTGTCCAAGAGAGACAACTCTGAGTTCATCAATAATTTACATTTTTGTTAGTTACAAACCTGGTATTTGGGATTCTGTTGCCATAGCAATCCATCTGGGCCTGAACGGATAGTGTTTTAAGTGGTGGTTGTATAGGGATTCACAGTGTGTGCTTTAAATCCCTTCTAAACTAATCCTCAGATCTGTTCTGTGACTTATTTGAGGCTTCAACAAAATCAATGTTACTCACAGTAAAAAGTTTATGCTGAGCAAATCAAGCCCATAAAATATTAGAATATGCATATGATTAAGGACTGTAAAGTTCATAATGTATGACAATTTCTGTTTCGATATGTGAAGCAATTAATAAATGCCCACAACTCCATTTTTTCAAAATACATTTAATTTGTTGCACATTATGCAACTAGAAATTATCCAGACTCTGTACTGGTTATTAGCTAATTTAAACTTCATAATCGAATGCTAGCCTCATTTTCCCAGATGTCAGTTCTATGTTTTACAGGATGTCAGTCTATTCATGATACTGTATAACTTCTACTTTCAATTAATCTAATATTCTCTCATAAATAATTCTAAGGCAGAGAACAAAATTTGAAATTCCCATTTTCATTTCAAATACTACTGGAGTTAGGTTTTGAGACTGCACTGCTGAATTCAGTAGGCTAAACACCAGCTGCTTTTTGTTTGAAGTTTGGTTTATATTTTCTCATTTTGCCACCCAAAATGTCAAAATGGTTTACTCAAAGCTTCCCAGATATGCCACATAAAGGGGTGTCCTCAGCTTTGAAAGACAACCAATAAACTCATCACAAACCTGAGCTAAGTTTCAGCTCTGTCAAAACCAAAACCCTCCTGAAACCGATTTCCAGAGCTTGCAGTTTTCCGTAACAAATATCTTGTTCGGTTGTGCTCTCAAACTGTCACTAAAGTGTAATGATGATGTATTAGCAGCTCTTCATTACTCCAGAGATTCAGTTCACAAAATTATTCCTCAATGTTTGAAAGGAGAGAAAAATATTCAAATAACAGCCATATGCTCTACTAATGAGTGCTTAGCCCATAATCCTAAACAGACAAAAATTGTTTCTTCATGGAGTTTGTAAAAGATCACACAGTTCTTCCTGGCTGTAAAAACAGTAATAGAATAAAGAAACTGCAGATGGCCTGAGAAATCTTGCGAAATCTTTAATTACCATGCAACTTCCCTTTCATCTTTTATATTACAGTTCACAATGAATAGTGAAGCATGTAATAGAAGGGGCATATTTTTGCCGGGATTCTGTGACGCTAAAAATGTTGTTTGTCACCTGTAATGAATGTAAATCTACTGTGTTTCTGTATGAGTTAAACAAGAGTTTTCTCAGAAAAACTGCAAAGAATCCCTTCCTTGCAGTGGAGAAGGGTTTCATTTCATGAGCAAAGATATGTATGTATATTCTTCAATTCAGCGTGGCTGACTGAACTTTGTTTATGTTAGAGGTCCAGTTCTTCTACCCTAGCTTGATGGGACTATTTCCATAATTGGTTACCACTAAAGGTAACTGGGAACAGAGAGCTTAGAATTAACTAAAAAAAGGCTTTGTTTTGATTGCTTTTACATATTCTTATGACTAACTAAAGTAAAAGTTGCAGATCATTTACATGATTACTTAACCTAAAATTACATGCCCTAAAGTATCTTCTGTAGATACCATTTGTAAAATATAGATTACGCTTCAAAGGGATATTACAAGATGTATTCAGGCATATCAAAATGTGTTTCTGTTGATATTTCCAATGGTTTCATTAGGAAAAGTCTTCCCTTGCAAATATTATTGAAATGAAAACGGAGCCTTGGAAGATACTAGCGGTATGACAGATGCTATTTGCAGCTCTGGAAATATAGTTGTCACTGCAGGGGATCTCCAGCACTGAAGACCCACAGGAGTCCATAACCAAGGGTGAATGAATTAATCTTCCAACACAACTCATAAAAAATAGCCTGTGTTCAGTAGTAAGTGATAGAAATACAGTTGAATTTCTCTAGTAATTTTTTTGATATTTCTCTAGAAATGCAAATCTTTCCTATCTGTTTCTCTATATATATTTTAGCTCTGCAAATCCTTGCAAAGAGTGCTGGTATTTAGTCTCCTTGATTATTGTTGATTTTATTGATTGGCTTTTACTTATTTATTCCATATCTGCATTATCTTTTTCGTATGTTTCGGAAACTCCATCTGCCAGCTTCAAGGGTGCAGGCAGGCTGTCTCTGTTTCCACTTAATGAAGCACTGTACTCACTCATGGTTTCACTTAAATTTGCTTCTCTAATCTAGCACATAACCTGTATTTTTGTTCAGTTATTTCCAATTAATACTCAAGTAAACATCTGTCTTTCCTTTCTATTTTCTGGTCTTTGCAGCAGAAGGAAATAGTTAATCTTCTGAAAGGCTCAGTAATAATATGACACAGCTTGACACAGACAGCTTAGAGAAACAGGGGAAGATTGAGACAGTGAACCACAGAGCAGGTGTGACTCTGTGTGTTAATTTCTCTAAGGCACTTGCAGCTACCTCTATTCAAATGCAAGATGTACACAGAGACCTGAACCAAACCCCTGGCTCTGAACCCCGGGTGAAGGTTGGGATTAGAGCTTTTAATTGAAACCTGTCTCTGAGCGTGTCTGAATTTCAAATTCCTCAGTTTGGGAGGGCTTGAATGACAGGGAGAGGCAAAGTTTTGGTTGAACCGGTTCAAGAGGTATTTTGAGTACAGCAGTTCAGATTAGGTCTGTCATGGCCTGTACCAAGACGTTTTATACAACTAATAAGGAGCACCAAGCTATGTAAGGCCTGCTAAGACTATTGTCAGATGTGTTACGAATGCTGGGAAAGAAGTGCGTTGATCCCACAGCTGTGTTGTACACCAGCATCTGAATTATTCTAAACCCTTTTGAAATAAGGGCTTCATATTATTGTCCAGCTAACTGCATTGTTCGAGTGCTCCACAACTCCTCACTGATGTCTGGCACATAACGAAATAGGCTGTTAGGCAGAAGAGCTCTACAGTTCAAAAAAGTTTAAAAGTTAGTGACAACATAATACTGTATGCTTTGGACTCATGGACTATATCGCCCTCAGCTCCAAACAGCTGTTACCTGTTGCCTAAGAGGTTTCTTCAGCAGACTGACATGCAAGTGAGTGATTTCTGGTATGTTATAGATATTGACAGAACTGTACAGAAGGCAATATTAATTTTTTATTAAAAAAAAAAGGGAAAATAAGATTTTTTTTTTAATCAGTTATGTCCTGAATCCTTTATTATTTGAGTCATGAAAGATGGTAGCCTGGTTAATTTAGAGTGAGATGCTGGATGGAATCATGATTTGCCTCTTTTAAAGACCAGAGTAAGGGTTGACATGATATAGTTTGACAATTTTAGATAACAGCAGTTTCATTTTCCTCTGACAAAGCTGATCTAAAATTAAAAATACATTTACCTATCTTGGTAACTGTGCATTTGGCTCCCTTTTTCAGCTGCATCAAAATTGGTCATCTTCGCATTCAAGTGCCTTCACAGCTTGATCCTGCCTGCTCTTTCACATCAGTGTTGCCCTTATTGCAACCCTTATTGCCCATCAGTCCCAATTTTCTCCCTTCTCTCATGCAACCTTTATTCATGAAAATTGTTAATAGTAAAAATCTGCAAAGCCGGTATGCTGTCTTCCTTCAAATCCTGCCTTAAAACTCACCTCTTTTGTGATGCCTGTAAACTGCCCAAGAAAGGCTAAGCAGCTGATGTGCTGTGATCAGTGCTTATTATGCTAATTGTCTGCATGACACAGTAGGAGTGAGGCATCAAACACTCCTCTGCAGCGTGTCCCACTCTCCTCCAGACGTGGTGGGAGAGGCTGTGGCTGTCATTGGAGGTACATGTTCTTCCTTAACTCCTGGGTCTAATGGGGTAATCCAGCCAAGGTCTAATAACAGCATGAGAATTTAATTTTGACCAGAGGACTGCCAGCCTAACAAGTGTGAAAGCCTGTCACCTTCTCTGAACTGGGGAGAGCTGCAGGTGCCCAGATGCAATTCAGGTACCCAGAATTTGGTATGAGGTTTCAAAAGAGATTTGTCCCCTGAACCTGTGGATTTCCCATCTCTGCTACCCAAGACCGGAAACTTTGCCTTTTAAGGAAAGGAGTGATGTGGATTTTCTGTTCTGGATGCTTTCACAAAAACCCAAGGCTTTAAATCTTGAAGTAAACCAAAACTAAATATGAAAATGGCAAACGTCTTTGGCACAAATGAAACTAGGTAATTTATTTTATGAAGTTATAAATGCATGTATTTGTTTTTCTTACAGAAACGTGGAGTCCTGAATAAACAGAGAAGAGAGTTAAGCACACAGTCTGTATTGTGAACAGTAAGTGACTGGATTATGTACTCTGAAGCTAAACAGTATTTGTACTTCCATTTTTTTGGTATTTTTGCTTACAGTTCTTTTAACAAGTGTAAGAAATTAGTGCAGTGAGCATTTCTGCCTTTTATCCAACTCAGTTTCATTTCACAGGGGTAGACTTTTATTAATCCTATAATCATTTTAGGTAAGAGCCCTAGATAATCCACACAATGTGTCTTCATCGCTACCCATACTGAAAATATTGCCTTTTTCTTCTAAGTAAAAGTGAATTGTAATGCTAGAAGGTACCAAGCTAAAAACAGTATTACACTAACATTTACTCACACCTGAAATTTTCAAGAAAACCACTTTGGTTTATCAGCATAGTCAGATCCTGTTGGGTCGGGACATGAGTAAGAGAGTTTTACGGGTTTGTGTTAACCAGTTAATCACTGACTAATTGTTCTGAACTGCCCTGGTCAGAGGTGTGCTGTTCACTGCACAGTACGACCAATCATGATGCATGGCTGCACTGGCCTTTTATAACTACAGCTTTATAAATCATCAAGAAATTAAGACTACTCGCTGAGACAAGAAAATGAGCCATGGTTGTGTTGTGGATGATATTATTGATGTTGTCCTTCGAAAAAACTCTCAGGCTGCTGTTGAAGTACCAGTCATGATACAGTAGAGAACAGACACTGCTTTTACTGCCAGTCCTAAATAATATGCCCTGGGAAACATAGCAGGTTATATGGGTGTACTGCATTACGGGGTATTAAAAGGTGGCAATATCCTTTGAGTACAAAAGCAGGTGAATGTGTGTTAAGGCATTTCTATTAACAGCTCCAACAAAACGGTTCCTCTATGCTACCTGCTCATAGAGCCTGGCTTTTTGTGATAGAAGATTGTGGACAGTAAGTAATATACAGAGAATATGTGCTCTTTAGCACCATTCTGCTTATAGAATATACATTTGATGGTCTATCTTGCAGTAGAATTGAAGGAATTTTATTGTCATATATGAAAACTCTATTCATTTAGCCAAACTGGCGTATGGAACAAACTACTTTTGGATAGAAATAATTGAATTTTTTTTGGCAAGCAGTAAAAATAAAGCTCTTTGCTGGAAAAGAATAGGTATAAAACTCAATAGCCAAAAAATGCCCAGTATCTCTCTGGGAAACCAAGCTCAATGATGGGTTTTAACAATACATTTAATTAGACAACATGAAAGGAAATGTGTGACATTTCACTGAAGCTGAGGGCAACATAATTCTTGTTTGAAGATCTGTATGGTAATTTATACAATGTACTAAACTGTGCTACCAGTGGGCATTTTTTTTGACATACAGCAAATCATACACGTGTTCCAGAAGATCATTAGAAAAAAAATCAGTTTTAAAAAAAACTTCTCAAAACTCCTATCTCATTTATCTGTTCCTCTTAACTTTCCATTGCTTCTTCTGTCAATCATACTTTCCTTCCATTTTCTCTTCTTTTTGCCTGTGACTCGTGTGGATTATATCCCCTACATGCTATCACACCTCTCTTTGCCCTCTCTCTTTCCAGTCTTTTTACCTACACAGCTAATCTGCTCCAACTTCATAGTTTCTCCTCACATCTCCCACACAGGGCCATCTCCTCTTCCTCTTGGCAGAGCTGCATTGCAAAATGTTCCTGATCTTTGGCAAAATTTGAGATTGCTGTTTCTAGTACCAAATAGATATTCTGCAGACCAAGCGCATTATTGGTATTGTTGAGTAATAATGCACAGAATAATGCCATAGACCTATATCTAAGGAATTTACGAAGGATTGCAACATATTGTAATATGGGTCACCTCTTGCAATTTTTATTTGACCTGTGGAAAGGTGTGGTGGAACTTTTGGGAGTTGTTATTTAATGCATGGGATACCTTCAACCAAATCAATTATGCTTTTCCCCCAGATCTTAAGTTTTGGCAGCAGATGACTGGTAATTACATGTGTAAATATTAGGAATTCCAATCAATTTGTGTAATTCAACTGATGTATGTATGCAAAAATTCCAGGAGTTGTTATAGACCTGTTTGTAGAAAGTAAATTCCACTACTGCAGACACTTGAAGATTTTCTCCTCACTTGTATTCCTGTGTCAAGTGGCCAGAACTCACAGGCAGCTGTTTCAGAATACCGTGGATTTGTTTGTGTATAGTGAGAAAAAATTAATCAACTATTATTGGTACTTAGTCACATACAAATTCTCTCTCTCCTGCTGGCAGAATAGGTTGATAGAACCTTTTCATAGTATCCATCAGCTGATTTTATCAGTCATGGTATTATGATTATAAACTACAAATGATCTAACAATGAATATATAATTACAGAAATGAAACTGTACAGTGGTTATTTAACATTTGTAATATGTAATTTATTTAACAGTCTCTTAGGAATATACATGGGAAGTTAGAAACAAAACAGAAATAAAATTACATTTATCTCTCATTCATCATCAGTGAGGAGCATTGTTACGAGCTTGATCACGCTATACATTCTGCCATGTAGGAAGTTCATGTATGCTACCTTCCGGCTTGCTTAGAACACACCTGTGAACTGTATGTTATTCATACACTAAGCAACAACTCATTCTTCTGACACTAGGATTGATAAATGGTGGATCTTCCATTTAAAATACTTCTTTTTCTCAACCTGAATTGAAACCTAAAATTTAAAATAACTAATGCCAAGAAGCAAAAATACTTGATTCCAGATATAGGAAGAAGGTAAAATTAATATTGTTCTTATTACAAAAGGATAAAATAATAGTCATAATATATACTATATTTTGTGGGTTTTAATTGTTCTCATCTTTGTTTTAAATGCAAGGGCCTTTGTCATTTGGCTTTGATACTGCAACAGATCGCAGTCATCCTTTGTGGAGAAGGGAAAATCTTGCAATATGTGTTCCATAAAAGCTGTCCATTGTCCTCACATAGTCAGCAGCAATCAAATTTCATCTGCCACATACTTTGGTTTATCAAATAATTGATACCTTTGGTTGCTGCTGGTTAATAGTTTTTTCATTATTCTTGTTTAATAAAGAGAAGTTCAGGTAACGTGACGTAAGTTAAGAGACTGCACAAATGAAGCACTAATAGAGGAAGAGGATGCCAAACCGCGCTCTACTGCCAGCAGATAAGAGGCTTGGCCTGCTGAAGATGATTGTACTGGCAGTTTGACTCCATTACATGTAGAAGAAATAAATTCATGTTAGACCTACCATTAACTCATGAGCACACAATGTTACTGTTGTTTAGTCCAATATCTATTTTGAAAGTTACCGTGTTTTATATTTTACCATTTACCATATTATATCTAGAGGTATGTAGTGTACCAGAGATGAAGTAGCTAAATGAAGGGTTCCTTGGGTTTGGAAGGGTCAGTTTTGTAAAAGTTGAATTTATGAGCCTTCAAAAAGAAATGAACCTGTGGTTTCTGAATGTTCTCTACTAATCACAGTAATTTTCCCTTATATTATGATTTCAATCTTTCATTGCAGTATAGTAATCTAGAAGCAGCATGGAAGTGCCCTCATTCCCTGTGCTCCCAGGTTTTGTCATTGCCCATTAAAATTCATGTGCATATACTGCAGGCTTGGATAAAATAGTTCGAGTGTTCACACTACCTGAATTCTTTAATGAGGTCTTCCCCTAAATTAGTTTCACTTTTCTCTTTTTTTTTTTCCTCCCACAGTGGAAATATGAACTTCTGGTAAATTATGTAGTCACATTTGCATAGTGTAAAGGTTTTTTATTTTGTCACTGTTATGGTTATCATTTTAAGACTATTCAGAGTAGTATATTCTCTGTGACTCATATGCTTACAAAATTCTGTGCCTCAAAACCTCATTTTTCTCTTTTTTTGTCGATCTTGTATTACAGACGCAGCTTTGCATTTTTTAATGTGAGATCTGTGACACAGATTTAGATTCTGTACTGCTTTGAGGTATGCTAGTTATGCAACCTAATTTTGCAAAATGGCTCTGTGTTTGTACTTCCTTGGGGCTTCAGTTTAGTTGTCATCTATCATTTTAGCACCGTGATTGATTATTCTCTACTATTTAATTTATCTGCTGCAGCTTCTCAGCTTTTTCTTCAATTGGTAAACACATACTTTTCTAGACACGTTCTCAAATGATGTGTTTTCCAAGTTCCCCAGAAGTCATGTAATCATATTTTTCTCAGCTAGAAATTTAACCATTTAAGCCATTAAATGGTTTCAATAAATTATTGGCTGATATTTTGTCTATTACTTGGAAGTTTTTCTCTGGAAAACTGTGTTGTATTTTCCATTTTTCAATGTTATTATATATATTTATTCTGAAATACAAGTGTATTTACCAACTGCTTCTTTGTCCACTGAAAAATGGTAAAAGAAATGAGCACATTTTTCAAGTGTAGGAGCCAAATGCATGTGCTCATGCTGCTGCAGTAGACTTTAACAACCTTTGAACATTAGGTTTCAATAGCAAAATATTTATTAGCTTAATTCACTCGTTAGAATTTCACAAGCCAGCTTCAGTCAGTAGGGTTAACATGTGCTTGTTTTCTTGTCTTGTATGCTGTGTTCCTGTGCTATAATTTGCTATTTTTAAACATTACATTGAATATCAACTTGTCTATGATTTTAAATCAGGCTCTTTCAGAGTAACATCATTTCCATTTTAAAAAGGGGTTCTTTTTTACATTAAGTCATAGTGTGTATACACATGTCAGCAGTTTTACACAATTACTGAGGCAACTTCCAAGAAGCTACTATGATGAACTGCTTCTATGATCCACATATCAAAGAAGTTTTAGTGTCAAATTTTCTTTTCTCCAGCAGTTTTTATTATGGTTCTATGTTATCTGTGTTTTTAAATGGGGAGGTTGATAATTTGTTTTGATTTTTTTACTTTTTAGTTACTGACTGTATTTAATATTTGTGATTAAAATCTCTCAGTAAGAAGAATTACACTGTGTCATCATAATGCAGCTTTGCTGACGTTGGTAACTGCTATTGTAGTCCTGTCTCTAAATACAATCAAACAAAATGAATAGACATCTGCAGTGTTGCGTGCTTTTCGGGGGCAGTTTGGTGTTCTTTTTTTGTGAGAGCGAGCTTTAATCGGTACTTACCTTTTGTTTGTAATTCTTAATCTCTGTGCACAATCCTCTTTTAAAGACTACCAGATTAGCTTTGGATATTTATCTTAGTAATTCCTGGCAGGTGAATTTCAGCCCCCATTTTGTTAGAGAATTGAAGATAGCCAGTTCTGTCACTGTTCTGTCACTGTTCCTGTAGTGACTTACGCTTCGATCAGGAACTAAGAGGATAGACTTTCTTGCCAACTTCACTGGTTTGCATTTATGGTACATGAAGGTTAACAAAAAATAACTGATATGATACAAGTGGTTACCTACATACAGGTTAAGGAGACTCCCTAGTATGGAGTTGGTATTAGCTAAGGAACATTATTTGGCAGTTTTGGATCCTCTCCAAGTATGAGTTTGTTCTTCAGCGATGATTTTCTTTGTTTCCTTCTTTCAAAGTTTCACACTATAAATCTTATTTTGAAGACATATAGCCATCATAAACATCACATTTTGACATTTCTTATGGGAATGAAACTAATTCAAATAAGTTTATTCAGAAATGAGAAAAGATGCATCTTAGACGTGCTTGCAGTCATATCTTGTAAGTTACTAGACTATTGACATTTATCTCTGAAAATGCAGAGAGTAGGAAATTGTTACTTTACCATGTAAACAAAAATGTTTTGCAAAGCCATTACCAAAGATAGCACATAAAAATATAATTTATGATGTTAATTTGCTGTGTTTATATTGATATCTGAAGTTCATGAAAATGGGCACTGTATAATTTTTCTTGCAATAAATAATTTTGAAAATAAAAAATTAAGTATATTTGGAAAAACATGATTCCTTGGATTAGGATTTTTGGACAGGGGGGAGAAATTAGGAGTGATTAGGAGTGCTCTGGAATATATCAAATATAGCAGCGTGTCTGCAGTGTTTCTGTTCCTACACCTTTAGTTTTCTACTGCAAGCTAAAGAGGCAAAGACGTGGTTTTGCTGTGAGAGGAGCCTCTGCACAAGGGCTCTTACGGCAATACTGATTGATGTATTTCATACTCGTGACTCTTGTAGCTATGCTGATAAGTGGAACAACAGTGATTTGAGCTGAAGGCACAAGTTTTTGAACATGGTGGTCATAAAGCACATAACATATAGGCCATGTTTCCAGTGTTGCCAATTAAAAAGCCTTAGTTAAGCCATTAAAGATACTAAGATTCTGTTTTTCCCATGAGCCATGTTATTTGGGAGTTTTTCTCATTGCTGCCTGATTTCCATGACTGCTTCAGTCCCTCCAAAATCTCAAGGTTTAGAAGTGTATTTTTTATTGAAAGGTGAGATTTTCATGCAGTGACATGGATCCAGGAGCTGGAGCTTCCAAGGATAACTCCCAAACATTTATTGCAAAGTCTGGCAAGACTGTGTAAAATGCATGATAGCCTGGAGGTCTCTGCTAGTACTGTACAGCAGTACACTTTGATCTTTCACATAATAGGTCTCCCAATACCTTTTCATTTCTCACAGAAATAGTGCCCAGGCTGCTCTTACACCATAAGCCTATTTCACTCATCCTTATAAGTTGTGATGCCAAGTGAGAATATTTGTTTTAGGAAGAAGGATGAGAAAAAAGGAATAAGACGTCATTTAGACAGTGCAACCTTAACCATTTTTGATGGGATTTGGCTCTTAGAAGTGTGTCTCAGTGTTTGAATCTTTAGTTTAAATGAAATGCTTAACACCAACAGAGTTTATTTAAAGATCTAATTTTACTTCAGGGATAATAATTTTAAGATCTTTAAACTGCATTCAACTATTAGTTAATAAACTACTAGCTATTAAACTGTTAATAGTTTATCCTGCAGATAACAGGGATTCCTTTTGGAGAGTTATGGTCTATTGGGCAAATATGTGTTTAGGGAGGTTTTAAAATGGGAATTACATCTAAACTTTATAATTATGTACTTAGACATTTCTTAAGGAGAAGAGCATCAGTAGCTTTTCATATATAAAACCATATGCTCCTAAAAAAAAGATCTAAAAGTTTGCAGTACACAGCTTTGCTTATAATAAGGAATTGTTACATCTCAATTGCTATATTGTTGTAATTTTGTATTTTCTGTGAAATTTTACTATTTGCAGCCTCAGTGTCTGGAGCTATGACCTGTCAATGTAGACACTTCAGCTACACTCTGGAAAACCAGTCTGCATCCCAATCCTTGTGGACTGGTTTCATATCCATTTAAAAAGAATGAAAGAATTTGAAACCTGACTTCCTTTAAAAAATAATTGTTCAAAGAAAGTTAGTTTATATATAACTTATATGAAGCACAAGATTTTTGCAAGCCCTCTCTGTTTGTTTTGTTTTCACATGTATTTTAAAGACCGTTTCCTCCAGAAGTAATAACTGTCATTTATATTAATAATCTGCTGAGTAGGCTCATGATATTAAATCACAACTAGAATTTGACTTACAGTAATTGCCTTTGAAGCAGAACCAGTAATTTTAAGCATGTGGAAAGTGGTGTGATGCCCCATCATAGATCATACACAATGGCTTTCACAGCTTTCTGGCATTCACAAGAGTGTGACAGCTCTACTGTCCCATTCATATGTGGGCTGTCCTTCGTGGCTGCTCAATAGTGAGACTTAATTTCCTCCAGTCTCTTTGTGACAGTACTAGTAGGGATCACACTGTTAAGTTCTGTCCTGAATTCTTGTACTTGTCAAGCATGTTTCGTGTGATTTTTCATTAATGTGTGTCTCGTGTCACATTTTCATTGTGCTATTCTGAAAAAGAACTTCACTTCACTAACTTTACTTTTAATTAATTTAGGGATCTTTTTTCCTGTTAAATTTTGCTTCACAGCTTGAGGAGTGCTTATGTAGACCCCCCAAAAAAAGAAAAAAAAAAGAGCAAAAAAAGATGAGAAATAAAGAAAAGGCATGGAAGAAATTCAGATATCCAATACTGAAATTTTCCAAGGATATGTTAGCAGACACGACCAACTTGCTTAAACTCCCTGAGTTGCTTTCCTTTTAAAAATGGATATGGTGGCACATAACAACTTTCCAGGGAGTTTGCAATTCAATCCTGTAGTGAAATTGATAGTATTGTTACTGGCATGTAAAGAATGAGCTGATACCATTCAGATACTGCGAAGACCTTGAAGAACTACAGAACTATGTACTGCTGTTACTTATCGTTATTCTTTCAGACACTGAGACTGTTCTGCATATTGATTTCTCCAGCAGTGCATGCTGCTTAGAAAGTGTCAGTGTGTTGGTCTGTTTGATAAATGTGGTCATCAGTACCTAATTATTTTTAATGTATGTTAAAAGAAACTGAGATTATATCTGTTGTTAAGTAACTATGACTTTTGTGAAAAAAATTGGTTTGCTTGGTGTTTCCTAATCTTGAAAATACCTGTGTAAGACTGTGAACAAATCCTACAAACATCAAACAGGTTTTTAATGCATTTTTTATCAATATAAACTCTCCTTGCCTCCCCAATTCATTCTTCTGGGAAAACATCAGACTTTATAAGCCTCAATAATTATCCTAATCTGCTACAAACTACTATGACATCTAGCCACATATTGTTTCTGATTCTCCTTTCTCCCTTAATTTTTGTTTATATTCCCATGTTTCTCCCTTTGCTACTCTCTCATTGGCAGCTCTACCTAAATCGTAGTTTCCCTTCTAGAGCTACCTTGACCATACTCTTCTGGAAAAGATCGCTCATTCCCCAGTGTCACGTAATTTGTTTTTTGTGGTTTCCATAGTCTCTGATCTTCTTCATAACTGTGCTTTCAAAAGGATAACAATAGGGATAAAATACGGCTTCTTTCACCCACATCTGCTGGAGTGCTGTAACTCGGTTGTGAACGACCTTGCAAAGAGATACTCAAGCTGGAATGGTACTCATTTATGTGATCAGCAATGTATCTAGAGAGAAATTAAATGTTTTTATATGTACATTCCTTCCTCCCCATGCTCAGATATCTTGCTGTCATGCTATAGAGCAATGAGGGAACCTGGGGTTTGTACCTGTGCCCTCTGTAAGTGTTTTTTTCCTTAACATAAGCTCAGAGCTCTTTGGGAATCCCTTTACCCACGTCAGCAAACTGTAGCTTTGCTTCTGCCACTTCTTCCTTTACTGTGTACTATGGGCATGGAGCTATAAGGTTACATTGTTTCAGATAGAACACACTAAATATGCTTATAGATGGTACATGGCAACGCTATCTGTGCCTTTTTGCTGGTAGTTAAACCCTTAGCTTTAGGATATAGTACTTTCTCCAAATTATCTGCCTATAGCACGCTGTGTCTCATCTGTTTGAAGAGCTTCTGTTTTCTGCTGATTAGATATTCTAAGAGCTCCAAAAAACCTGCATGTTTGTGTTTCTTCCTTTTCTTCTTGCATACATGTGTGCGTGCTCTGTCGCTTACTCTCTCTGTGTCTCTCTTGCTTTTTTCTCTGTTTTGCTGGAACATTATGTCCCCAGTTGTCAAATAGCTTTCTCTCAGCTGAAGTTCCAATACTGAATTGAAAGAAATCAACCAGAAGCTCTGGAAAATGATTCATTTTTACAGTGAAACTCAATTTTAGGAATCTTAAATGAAGAAAAGTATTATTAAAAATACAGTATTAGACTTGGGAAAAGGAATGTCTAAGATTTATCATAGAAAAATGGAAAAGTTATGATAAGATTATGAAACCTTGAGGGGTTATTTGAATTATCTTCTTGTTTCTATGGGCTAAATAAAGCTCTGTTTTATTAATCCTAAGTGTCCTTTTATTTGTTGCAATATATTAAATCAGGTTTACAGCGTCTCTTCAACATTAGCTTCCCAGGAACAACACCACCAAAGTGCAACTATCAGTCAGCTGAATGGTAAAGATCCAACACTGAAAATAAATATGGATGATTAAGCAAGTTGTTATTTTTCAGAAACAGCACATCCATTTCTGTGCAGTATCAGTAGGAGATTTTAAAAAATGTGTACAGGGTTCAATAAACTGTTCAACAATCTGTGTTTGCTGACTAATAAACTAGTTTTGTGAGTTAATCTATTGGTCAGGAAAGGAGAAAGAGACAGGTTATGAGTTATAGAGTATCATGAACTGCATGGTACAAGGAAAGCAGTTAATGCTAGAACTGTATGACAGTTGTGAATCATTGCTGCTTAAAAACGTTATGTTTATGAGGACACAATAAGCCTTCTCTAAGGATTCGCTATAAAGTTGATGACTGAGATATGAGTAAAGCCATTTTTATACTGCTCAACACCGTTGTATTGCCAAGCTTAATGTGTGGCTTTCGGGAGGTGAGTTGGCATACAGCATACCTGTCCCTGTTTAGCCGTGCCTATTCCTAGACATATATTCTGGTTACCAAAATGTTGTTTCATCATTTTTTTAGCTTAGGACTACAATATAAGTGCTGTCACATCTTCTTTAGCAGAAAGTTATGACAGGGTAGTTGGACAATTCATTTTACAACTTGAAACTCAGAGATTTAGAATGACTGGAGCTGTGTCAGTTAGTTTTATACTATGGTGCAACTTGCCTTATGGAAGTTACATCAAACTGGGAATTTAGAAGTACTTTTCAGGAGATTTAGATAACGTTTATATGTAAGTTTTTTTAAAGTTAATTGTGGTATAGCTAGTACTACTCATGGGAATAAGCAGGAGGAGCAGATGAACCCTGGATTCCAGTCACAATTTTAGATGTCAAAAACAAACACCCGACTGATACCAAGAAAAAAACACCAAAATTAGATAACAGGAGATGTCAGAATGTGTCTAAATAGAAGCATTCATCAGTTGTCATGCTGCTGACTTTTTAAGTTCAGTTATCATGTTTGGAGTTGGTGTGGTGCCAGTAGAAAGAAGGATTTGCTCATTTATTTTTCCGGGACTAGAATTTTTTTTAGGCCACGTGTAGAAATAGTTATACTCAGAAAATATAGTACACTGCACTGGATAGAAAAGAAAGAATTAGGAAATTGCAGTGATAATACAGAAAAGGAAAGCAGTGATAGTACAGAAGAGGAAGGACAATTCACAGTTATTTAGATTTAAAAGGGATCTCCATAGTAACTGCATTCATTTAAGATACTTAATATATGTATTGTTACCTCTTACTTCTCTGATTGGGTGAAATTTATTTGGTTGCCTAGAATTTGATGTGACTTGTAACATCACTTTATCTCAGGCCAAGAGATTGAAATGAAAGAAATAAGAGTGAGCAGGGTAGAATAAGGGTGATGATCTTGATGATCATCTTCGATGATCAGAGGGCAGGAGCACCTCTCCTATGAAGACAGGATGAAATGGTTGGGGTTGTTCACTCTAGAGAAGAGAAGGCTCTGGGGAGACCTTATAGGAGCCTTCCAGTATCTGAAGGGGGCCTACAAGAAAGCTGGAAGTGTTCCAGGCCAGGCTGGGTGGGGCTTTGAGCAACCTGGTCTACTGGGAGGTGTCCGTGCCCATGGCAGGGGGTTTGGAATGAGGTGATCTTTAAGGTCTCTTCCAACCCAAACCATTCTATGATTCTTTGATAAGGTAAGAGGTAATAGTAGTATATGTAAGAAAAGAAGAGGCCCAAGAATTGCCTTTTGAAGGCTGAATATTTTTTGATTTAAGGGTGAATATTTATTTACATCTGGAAAAATGTAAAAAAAAGTGTAATGGAAAGGATATTTGTTACAGGTATGAGTTAGCTGTATTGGTAAACAAGAGCAATGGCAGCTTAGAATGGCATTCTCAGCTAGAAGAATGAAGGTACAGATTTTGTAAAAATAGTAGTAAGCTCCTCTAGATAACCTGATGAAAAATTGCCATTAGTGTATTTCTCTTGTGGTTGCCTTGACCTCCAGTTTATTTTCCGTAGAACTTCTGTCATTTTCACCCAAAATATGAGTAGCCATTCAGAAAGCTTTACATTTTTCTTCTAGAAAAAAACATGTTTCTTCTGGTAAAAAACAGTAGAAGTATTTGCAGTGACAAATGGTGTCTGATCTGTAGGCAACAGTTGTACTCTGAAATGATGTAGAATGGTGTCTCAGATGTTTTCACAGTTAGGTGTCTGTAGTTTATATTGATGCTTATTCACAGGTTAAATGGCTTCAAGTATGTTTTGGCTGTGTAGTTTTTGTACACCGTTAATGAACAATTGTAATTCAGTTGGCTTTTTGGGAAACTGATAATGGTATGTCCACATCATTCAATTTCAGTTCATTTATGGAGAGCATGCTGAAGCAGCTTGACTACTAAGAGAGTGTGTGTATTTCTGTGTGTTAGGACTTGACTGTCGGTTTATTTTATACAAATATCTTTTCCTTGGTAAGCAAAGTCTTCTGTTGCTTTTAAGGTTTTTTGACAGGAGCTTATCCACAGTTTGATAAGCCTTGTCATTTTCTGATGCTGTTGGGGCAGTGATGCTTCTCTGCTGTGTGAAATTTACTGGCACATCACTTTTTTCCCGCACTGGAACAATGAGTTCTAATACAAGACTTTCTTTAGAAGAAACTGAAGTGAGTTTTGTTGCTTTGCTTTTGGATGGAGTTTCATATATCAATACTGCTAATTACCTTATCACCTTGTGATAGGATCACCAATGAAATACTGTACAGTCCATAGAAAATTCACAAGAATTTCCATAGTTACTGTAAACTTAACATATATTCTGCTTTGATTCTCTCACCTTCCTTGGATGTGTATATCCAGTGCCTTATTAACTCATATGAACAAGGTAGTCTTCACATTAGCAGTTCTGAAAACCTATGAAATCAGTTACAGTCTTATACAGAAAACACAAATGCTTTGAGTGGTGCTGAGCTATACTTCTCATGTATGGAGGAGTGTCTGGCAAATGCTTTGCCAATAAAACAGTGGCATCTGTGGCAAGGGAATAATCTTACGCAGGATATATCTGCTGGCACAGCTCATGGTCTGCAGAAATGTCCACTGGAAAAATGCTGGCTGTTATGGGGTAGTTTTGTGGGGACAGATTCAAGTTCTGTTTGCTTGTGGCTTTTTCGTGAAACTCTTAGTATTTTCCAAGAGAAGAAATTTCTCTCCTTCAGTGGAGAATAAATCACATTTCTACTGTAGTTAATCATTATTGCTAGGTAGGATGTGAATCCTACCTAGGTAAATCTTGCTAATAAGGAAGGTTGCCAGTTCTGGAGGATCTTACTCTCTTTTGTTATGATAGGTGGTTTTTTTGTTCCTTGGTTGTTTTGGCATTTTTTCTTTTTTTTCTTTTTTATTTCTATTTATTTATGCTTGATACTATGATATTCTTGGTGTTAGGCATCTTACTATGTATGTACTTTACATTTAATATTTTATTCCGTGTTTATTGCATTTGAATGTGCAGATGGCTAGTAAATATTTGCTAGTGTCTATATTGTCTAACCTTTTGAGCCTTAAAACTTGAGACCTTGAAAATACCTTCAAGAATTTTTCACGATCATCATTTGTGCCAAGCAACCTTGTACTTTAAGAAAGTTGGCTTTCCATTTCTCAGTCACCACTATAAGATGGGCAGTTGCTAAAACTGCCACATCCAGAGCAGGAAGTCAGATAGCATGTTGTACTCTACTTTTGTTTAGTCGTGCACTCTTCTCCCACTTATGCGATTTGTCTTTATGCCTCGTTGTGGAAACTCAGAGTTTTCTCTCGCGCTTACAGTGAATAACACTTGTTATCAGGACAAGCAATCAGTTCACCCCCAGGTTACAGTAATGCTGCTTTTTAAACTAGCGGCTGAGTGTTACTTCAGGAGAGCCCATTAGATCACCCTTCCCCAGAGCCTGAGCCTGTCCAATTCAAAGCACTCTGTGATGCCTTTGAAATATAATTACTAAAATGCCACCCATTTATTCCAGTAGAGCTGTCAAGACACACAGGTAAATTTTTTAGCTTTTTAATTAAAGAAGCATATCTGAGGTAACCTAGCAAACGGAGTTTGCCTAATTAACTCCCTTTAGTTCACCACTCTGTGTGTTGCTGGCAATTAGTAAATATTTGGTTTCTTTAAGCCTGATTTCTGTAGGTGGGTGATTTATATATTTATAATTATGGAAGAAGAGATTAGTTAGTTTCCATGTCTTTTACTGTGATATCTACTTGGACTTTCAAGGTTACAGTGCACCTTAAGCAAAAATATTGAAGGAATACAGAGCGGTTCACACATGAGTAGGTGAAACTTTGAATTTTGTCCCAAAATGATGTTTTAGCTACTGACTATGAGAAATAGTTAAATTCAGTAATTCTGTAGTCTTCTGCAAGTGGTACTTGAAAAGGTGTGGTTTTATTTTTTTAATTTATGACTATGTTTTTAAAAGTGTATTTACTGTAGGGCATGTTCATAGTCTCTTGAAACTTCAGTACATAAAAGGGAGTGAATAATGGTCTTTAATAGAATTGGGAATGATATGTAATAGCCCTATATCAAAAGTCACTACATAGTGCAGTTGTTTTCTGGACTGTGTATAATTGTCCCAATTTCAGTGGGGGTAACAGGCAGCTGTGAAAATGATCAATTATTGCCTACACTGTTATTTCCTGTTCCACAGTAAAAGTTAAATTTATTCTTTATACCTAAATTAATATTTTATGTCAAAGCTTGAGGAACAAAGAAAGGGCTTTGAGGGGGAAGAGATGAAGTTTATATGTATAATTGAAAGCTGCACTGCAAAGGACATTTTGGTTAATGCCGGTTCCCATGGTTACATGCAAATAATTATGCAGTTTTAAAAACACAAAACTTCTTACAGTCTTACTTCCAGGCAGATAAGTGTCCAGCAGTTAGTTATAATTAGCTATGTAAGAAGTAAATTATCAGCCTTGATTTTCAAAATTTATCTTAGCCTACATATTTTACACCTATGCATAGTGCATTTTTATTGGCTTCACTAAGATTAGATTTCCAGGTTAGGCAATTCTGTCTGGCTTGAATAATCTTATCAGTTCACTATCATAGTTTATTCTTACCTCCACAAGTGTTTTGGTAGGCTATAAAAGCCTTTAGAGAAACAAGGCTTTTTTTTCTTAAACAGCATCTATTTTACATTTAAGTGTTTCACTCTTTTCTCTTAGGGTCTTTTTTTATTGTGTACTTCATTTTATTAAAATCATGCAGAACACGGAAACCACAATGATGAAAATGCAGCCTGCCATGAAGGTTGGTCATAAGAGACCACTGTTCTTTTTTACTTCATTAATAACAAATGTAAGTTTATCTTATTCATAGTAGTAGTAATATGATTATTATATTTGTAATACCCTATTAGCATGATGTGAAAAATAAACAGATTAGATTCAACTACCCAGGTTTTTCTAAATTAAACAAAACTTTGTCACTGTTTTGTTTGCGTAGCTGCCCTACATTGTCTGCCTTGGAAGTGCACGGTACGTGTCATTGCAGAATTAGGGAAGTGCAACAGATAGCTAAAACTTAGGTTGATCACAATTCTGAACTTCTGTTCTGAAAAGGTTTTGACACTTGTGTATGAAACGTTTTCAGATAATTCTTTCAGTTTAGATATGTGGGAATTTTTTCATGTTTGCAGCATTATTTTTTATGATTTGTCAGAAATAGGTATAACAAGATACATCATTTCATATCAGCCCTACTGGTTTCCTGTTAGATATTCTTGTCATTTTTTCATCAAGGCATTTCGGTATTGGGACAATAAATCACAATGTTTGTAATTAATATTCTATTTAACCATTTTATATAATTTTATTTTTAAAGCATGATAAGCACTCAGTTTATAGTTAGATTAACTGTTCTTTTCTCTTTCAGCGTAACACAGAGTTCTGGAATACAGTAATTCTTCACATAGCACTTTGATTTTATTTTCTGATTCAAAATCTTAGTATCCAACTTTCTCATTACCATGGGTTGTGATGATGTTTTTAGGATGAGGATAAACTATAAAACAATGAGGATGAGGAAATACTACTTGGACACAATATTCGTTCCTCATTTTTCACGCTGAGAGGGGAGCTGGCATAGCAAAGGAAGCAAGAGAAACAATTTGATTGACTCTGAAACCATAGAATCACATAATCATTCAGATTGGAAGGGACCCTGAGAGGTCTCCCAGCCTGGCCTCCCGCTCAAAGCAGGATCAGCACTTGAGTTTAGACCGGGTTGCTCAGGACTTTCTCCAGGCAAGTCTTGAAAACCTGCAGGGGTGGAGATTCTGCAGCCTCTCTGGGCAACCTGTACTAATGCTTAGTTGTTCTTTTGTTGAAATGTTTTTCCTCACATTCAATTAGAACTTCCAAGTTTCAATTTATGATCGTCTCTTGTTCTCCCACAGAGCACTTCATGTACAAATAAAAATCATTGTGATCCATAAATACAACTTACTTAAATTAGTATTACATGCAATAGCAATAACAAAAGAGTCTGTCATGTCATGTTTTGACCTGAATTCATACAGGAAATGCATGAATTGAAGTGTATAATGTATAAAATTCAAAACAGCTTTTAAGACAAAATCCATAAATTTTCTCAACATAAAACTTTCAAGAATGATATTTAATTTTAAATTTTCCTTATTTAATTTTCAAATCTCTTTATTTTAGGGCAGTTTTATCAAGGCTGATATAATTTCAGAAACACATGCTTTTTTCCTCTTCAGTGGAAGAGTTCCCTGACTAAAATGTGCACAAACAGATTCTCAGAAAGATGCTCCTCTCACAGCTTCTCAGAGCTGCTGCTGCTCTATATGAGCACAACATCTGGGCTGTATTATGAAAAATATATTTGGAATTACCATTCAAGCAAAGTGAAAGCTCTTTATCACTAGTAGATCCTTTATCAGTCTGTAGAGCTTCCATTCTGAAACACTAGTAAAACAGATGTAGAACATGTCTGAATTCTAGTCATGTTAATGAACTTGAAAGGGAATTACATGCTTTGCTCTCTTGCTAGTTCTTCAAGCAGGGGATAATAAGAGTGACCACACAGCTATGTAGAGTCAGTTCTGGGGGAAAATGTGTCATCCTTTCTTTGTCAAAAGTCATCAGTCTTCTTATGGTTTTGTCACTAGAAGTAGCTAGATTGTTAATAAGTCCTAAATTCAAAAAGCTAGATAAGGCAGTTTCCTCTAAAACAACAAAAAATTCATTTTCTCTATTCTGCCTTTGTTTTTCTACATCATTCTGGTCCCCTTCACACCAAATATCCGTTGAGGAATCTTTTTATCCCCTTTTAAGTACTCAATGGTCTCCCATTTTTCCATTTTTTGTACTTTTATCTTACTTCTATGCTCAGTATTTTCTCCTTCCATCTTATCTTGGTTCCAGTTTTTTATTGCCACTTCTTCTTCTTCAGTCACATTTCAGCTAAAACACGAGCATAGGGCTTGCCCGTTTTGCCCCTAAAGATTTTGTGAGCTTGAGTTTTCCTAAGCATAAAAATTAGCTTGCAGAATTCCACAGAGCTGACTCAGAAAAATCTTGTTGTCTGGAAGGCTGGAACAACCAAACCCAGTTTGGGTATATGAAATCACTTTATACACTACAGTGGACAACAGAACTAGAACAGTCTAGAATCCTCTGTGCATTGATTGTCAAACCGAAGGCTGAGATGAAAATGAGCTTGCCACCTCAGTTCCCTTGTAAATGCTGCTGCACATGTAAAGCACAGGCTTTGTTCATCTAACCAGTGGCTCTATTGTAAATGCTTATTGTCCATTCTGTACATAATTTGTTCCTGTTTTTACCTTGGAAAGAAGAGTATCTCACTGTGATTGATTTCCCGTAAGTTTTTCAATGGAACGTAACTCTAGCTTCTTTGCATGTATCAGGAAAGCCCAAGCAAGGTGGAAACCCTCTCTTTCAACTACCACTTCAACACAAGTCTAGGCATTCAAAATTTGCAGACTAAGGCCAGTTCAGTTTCAAAAGACTCGTGAAGAAACACAATATTCTTTGATTAAGTGCCCATAATTTGATTTGGAGTTGTTTGGATTGAAATTATACTTGGACAAATTAAATGTTTAAAATGAGCTAACGGGTTACAAATCAATACATTTTTAATGGCTTGAAAAACGTAGCCTTCAGCTTATTATTCATGTGTCTGAATAAATGAAATAATAATCTGACGCAATGACTGCTGCAGGTGAAAAAACACATGGAGCAGTCTCCAAAAAAATCTGAATACATAAGTTCAGTATTGCCTAAAAATAATGCAAGTGAATTCTGTCCTGTCATAACTTATTTCATTGTGAATTAGTGTCTTTCTTCATATATGAGTAGCAACAAAGTAGAATGGAAGGTTAGTGAATATATAATGACTATGAAAAGGCCATCAGTACAGATAAAAAACTAATTTTTTGCAAAATATTCTTTGTGCCCCTGGATTTTTAAATATCCATCCTAAATTCTGCAATGATATTAGAAACAGGAGACCCTGGGCCTCAGTCTAACATCTCATAACAGACTGTGTTATCAAGTAATGTTCTATAGATGATTCAAAGTGCTATCATTATAAATAATGCTTCATCATATTATAATGTTTCATTATTCTTTAGGTATCCAAAAAGTATTCTTAATGAAAAGGACAATGGTATTTTTAACACTGGAAGCAAAACACATTTTCACTCCTGTGCAAAAAAAAAATCAGTGTTCAGATACTTATACTCGTCTTTGGAAAAAGATTAAATTTGGATTGTCGTTGTGGTTGTGAATCAAATGTAGTCTTTTTCCCATTGAGATATGTTCATATGAAATTGTGGCTGAAGTGGGGGGGGGGGGAAGAGAAAGAGAGAGAGAGGAGTTACTGCACATATGTTTTTCTATTTATGAAAATATGTATGTGTATATTAAATTACACATATGTATCTTTACATCTGTGTATATTGATATGTGTAGGTTCATGTCCGTAAGAATGAATGCTTTCTCCTCTTTTGACATAAAAAGCCCAGAATACAAAGCTATAGCTATGCAGTGGTGACAATACTAAAAGAAGAAGCAGTTCTTAATATTAAATGGCCACAAGCCAAAGTCTGACATGGAAAAAATTTGTCATGAAAAAGCCTCCAACAACTCTTTCATGTATTTTTCATACAATTAATTTGATCTCATCATAATGTAATATAATTGTATGTGCATTGTAGATACCCACACACATTGGTAGACTAAAAATTACACTTTTTAAATCAAACATTGGAAAATAGGAACTCCTAGTAACAAAAAAGCCTTTCACTGGCTTCAGCATATGCAACTTTAGTTGAATGATCGTATCCTAAAGTAACTGAGGCAGAGGATTCCAGAATGTAAGCAAAATGCAGAATGCTCAGGGAAACAGCGGATACTCAGACTTCTGTTTAATTCTCATTGTTTAGTGGGATGTCTACATGTGCTATGCAAATCTTTCTCTGAAGACAGGATTATTAATTTTTTCTGTGGGCTTTTCTGTTACACTTAACATTATTATCTAGTAAGGGTAATGATATGGTACTTGGATACTAAGAAACTTGCAGCACCCATGTGAAAAGAGGAGAATGTTTTAGTTCTGTTTTGTAAATGGGTCAGTAAGGCACATAATGCACAGGAGCGTCCGTTCATTTTGTGTGTCCAATGAGCACAAGACCTTTAACATCTTGATTCTTTCATAATGCTACATTTTTTGTAGCATATAACGTATTAAAGGCCTCCCTTGGAGGCAGTTAAAACTGGAAGGAGGCAAGACTCGCTGTTAGCAGATTTCACAGTTATTTGTGGAGAGCAGAAGAGTACTGAGAAACTGAGTTCAAAGCCACATACTAGGGGGGAGCGCTTCTATATGGCATTGCTCTTTGCTTCTATTTTGACAATTGCTGATGCTTTTCTCTGGATTTTTTCCACCTATAATAGTTCTTGGCTTCTCCACACAGTCTTCCCTGATTTCTTCTAGCTTGCCACATCCATGTGTGCTCTTTTCTAGTCTCTATCCACCTGTCAGCTCCTTCATGCTTCTGTCCCAGTCTCTTCCTGCCTTCTATCTCTTCTCTCCCTTCTCTGGCTCACCTTCCTCACTGGGCTGTTGGGCTGACCATGTCCATTCGCACTGCCTCCGGTTTCCATCCCTTCTCACTATCCAGTCTTTTTGCCCAGTGTTGGTCCCAGGGCATACAAACATACACACTCTGACCAGCCATCCGCTTAGAAGATGATTCTTATGTTCATCTATTCCTTTCTTTCTGATTGAAAGCCAATCAAGTCTTTGCCTTTCATGCTTTTTCACACTGTCTGGTTGCTATAAGGCTTCATATAGAAAAGATGGTCCTTTTATTCTGAGTTCCTGTATGTAGCACTGTGGCAATATTCCTAAAATTTTCTCCTGCTCTATGGTAGAAATCCTTGGTCCTTCCAGTTCTTAGCTGCAACAAGTTGATTGCAGATGGAAATTTGATGATAGGGGTGTAGCTGCTGATCTTTAGTCTCTACTGCAAATAGACAAACTGAGGAATTTTTATTCTGAAGCCTTGTTGATTAGATGGATTTAGACACTTCACAGAAATCAACACATTTCTGGTGCCAGGGTGAACCTTGTGCCAGACTGGAAACAGGTGGGGAACTAAAACTTATTTTTGAAAGATTTGTAAGAAAATTTTTTTCCAAAAATGTCTTTTTTTCCTTAGTATTATATTTTTAATAAATTTGAGGAAGATATGCAGTGCAGGAATTTCAATGGCTAACAGATTTGGCACAGTAAACAGACTCACATAATCAGAAGTACTGACAGCTCTTAAGAACAGGCCTGAGGTTGTTGCCTATCACAGTGTTTAAAATATTTTCTTACATATTTCTCCATATGACAAAATTCATAAGCTGTGGATTGAAGTTAGACATCTTTTACAGTAAACTGCTGCATTTACTTCTTTATTAAAATCAGTATATAAATCATACTTATTAAGCTGGAGGACAAAATATGAAAAAATTCAATTATAGGATCTACTAGGGCATTGTGTTGAGATTTAAATGACTGCCATGAAAGGATAAACGAGATATTTGTTAGACTTCCAATAAGTGACAGTTTACTTCTATTGAAGAACTTAAGCCAGTTTTCATAAACTCATTTAATAATGTGCCATCTTCCTTTCTCAAGAAATCTGGTTAGTATGTGTTTACAACAAGCTGTTTTGATTGTCAGAACCTTGGAAAATATCAAGGTCAAATATAGAATTGCAAATTAATGCAAAAATGTATTTAATATACTGATAGATGATCTACTCAAATGTTCCTATTTTTACCCTTATAATTTTTTAATTGTAAAATAGAGGAGTGAATTTAATGAGCTGAAAATGATAGCTTAGTGTTACTAGTTGGAGTTGGAATACTTTACTTGAGTGATATGCAGGTTTTCTCACAGAACTCTGCCAAAATAATTCAGTCCAGAACTGGAATAAAAAAATTACCAACTAAACTAATACTTAAAACTCCTATTGGTTCAACAGATGATACCATTCACTCGACATCATAGAAGTGTTGTAGGAAAGGAAGAGAGCAAGTGAATAGTAATTTAATATAGGTCATAACGCTCACTAGTGGATATTTTGATAAGGCTAACATCAGAAAATATTTTCTTTTAATGGTAGATACCAGGTCTAACAACTTTCTCTATCCTAAGAAAAAACTTCTTTTTCCTCTTTATTTTCCAAAACTCTTCTTGAAAATTCACCATTCTGTAGAAGTTTGTTGTAGAAGATACTATGTTGGCTTCTTAAACACACACACACACACACACACACACACACACACACACTCTGTATTTTAAAGTATGTTTCAGTTAAGATTGTCTCTTCTATTGAGGTAAAAGTGTTTGGGTCCATGTCTGTGAGTTTTTCTCCTTCCCATATTTGAAGATGCAAGTTAAATGAAATATGTAGTTAATTATTTGGTATATCAAGGAGATCCTATTATGTTGTCTTTCTGTATAAAATTTGTAGATTATGAATCTATGGTCGTACCAAGCTATTTTCCTTTGCTAATTTTTAAACACAAAACCACACCATTATTTAGAAAGTAACTTGAAATATGTTATCCTACAGTGGCAATTGTGTTGAAGGCTTGGGGAGTATAATGTCAAAGGAAATGTGTAAGTAAATGTAAACAGACATGAGTTTGGGATTGATTTAGCAAAAATTCTTTTTGGAATGTACTGGTTTAAATCTTTGCAGCAGTACAAAGGCTGGATCTGGGATAGTGGGAAGTGACAAAACTGCTGATCCACGTATTATAGAACAGTGGGAGGTCAGAAATTAAGAGACTTGATATCAGACTTTGAAGAAAGCTGACAACACTTTGCTCCTTGTATTACCCCTCCTGCTCTCTTTTGTACACTAATTCCTGGCGAAAAAAAAATAAATGTTGTGAGCTGTTTGACTTGTCAAAAGGATTGTCATAAATGAAAACCTACAACTCTGGTTTAGCAATTTGCTGTGGTGAGCTTGGGTTATCTTTGATTATGGGCTCTCTGACTAAGGAAGATGAACAGCTCCACAAAAATCCAGTTAATCAGTGTAGAGCTTTCATTTTCACCTCATCTTTTCATTTAAACCCTACATCGTGTTTGCCATATGTGACAGTGAAAGTGGGAGGGAGAGCTGTGTGAGAGCATCCTTGTAATGACTGTCTGAAAGTACGGACTGTCCCCAGCCAGCAGACAGAATGAGGCTGGGCTGTCAGTCAGGATACAATTTTAAGTTAGAGGTACGATAATTTCAGACAAAATGGAGAACAAAATCACTTGGGCACAAGTCAGATGTCTTTTCCTGCTTCCCCCACAAATAATACATGATTTCAGTTTCCAGGCACGCCTTGTGGTCTCATCCCTCTCCTCTCCTTCCTGCTACTCCCTTCTGCCACATAGACTTTCATGCCATTTCAACAGGGGAGGCTGCACAACAGAAATAATCTTACCATGCCATGTACTTAAACAGTTGTGGAGGAAACACCTAGTCAGTCCGTGCTTCACTGTGGCTGGATGAGTTTTACCAAAAGAGCTGTCTCCAGAAATACTGTGAGCCTCTGGTCTCTATCATCAACCAATGTAGTCAGCAGAAAAACCCAAAGGTAATTCTTTTGGGCTGTTTCTGATCATGGTTGAACTGGTTACATCTCAGGGAAAGAAGTTAGGCCCAAATTTCTGTAGTCCTGTTTCTCATGCAGGATTCAGCCTTCCTAGAATGACAGCTCCACTTGCACGAAAATTATGTGACTGTTATATTTTTGTGATTTTGTAATAGTATTAACTACCTGATGCCATTCTGTCAATTAGAAAATAAAATTAATTTAAGTTGCCTGGGATGATTTGAAAGGATACAGTGTGGTAGCTTAATGCTGATTCTTAGTTATTAGAACACCGGTTTGAAGGTGTGGCCTGTAGTACAACACTGTTTTGTGTCCATGCGTGAAGGAGGGAAGATGAGCAGGAAGGAAGAGGGAGATCAAATCTGAAATTCAACACATGGCATGAAATATAGCTGGGCCGTCTTTGTCTCCACACGTATTAACCAGATCTAACACAAGAGGAGAGGTTTCCTTCAGCCTGGTTGCATTCGGGAGCCACCGTTACTCTCCAGAGTTCCAGGGTGGGAGCAGCAGAATGGGATTCCCGGGGAGGTGGAGCAGAAGAGTTGGGAAGAAGCTGTATCATGATCTGTCACTACATCAATAAAAAAGGTTTAGTCTTTTTTCTCTCTCCCCTCACCCTTCAGGAAGACAGTAGTTACTGCTAAGGGAGGAAAGGGCAACAGAGAACAGAGATGAGAAAAGACTGATTTACAGGATATTTAGAAATAAGTTGTACTTTCTGAACAGCGAGAGCCTCAAGCACTGCATGAACGTGGTGGGTCATGGTGGGCTGTGTGGTGGAACAGTTTACATTAGACACAGGCTTTTGAATCCTCTGCTTCTCCGGCTGAGTGGTTAGTCACATAAGCATTGCCATTGGTTTCAGTTGTCAGGGTCATGAAAAGCCTCACATGAGCTGCATGTGAATTCTTGGAGCTTGGCTGCTATTTAAGTCTGGGCTATTTAAAGCTAAAGCTCACACCAGAGGGCTCCTATGCCATTCCTGGAGCTGCGTGGCAATGCTCCTGTGGAGTTGAAGAGAGGCTTGTGAGTGTGGAGTGTGGAGTGTGTGAGACTGAAGGTGGATAAAGATTTTGGAAAGGAATCATCAGTACTGAGAGCACTTTTAACCTCTCTCTCTTTGATTTGCTCTGAAGTGGTATGGGAGAGCTTACACATTGTCGCCATACCCACGCGATAACAGAGGCATGATAACTTTTTAAAGTTAAACCATTATTTCTCAAAGGACCACAGAAGCTCCTGCAGCTTTTCGTTGATGTACTGTTTCAGAAGGAGCTCAGTCTCCACCCAGAGTAATGCTGTGGTCTCCTGCTGACTTGCCCTTCCTGGCTGGGCTAAATGCCCTGGTCAAATATCCACCGTCTCCTTGCTCCTCCACTGAATTGAGAAGAAAGAAAACGTGAAACAAGGTTTGGAAACCAAACTGTACTGTCGCTGTAGCCCAAGTAAAGAAGTACTTCTTTTGAAGGAAACAGAAGTGATTTGTTGTTGTGGCTGTGGAATTTGTGAAAGGAGTCTGTCCCTTCTTGAATTCCACATACATCATTCTCATAATGCGTATGCATCCCTAGCAATGGTTAGGAAAATGCAGCTACCAAACTCAAACTCAGTGCTTTGAGATGTATCTACTTTTGATTGTCAAATGTAAGACATTTTTATTCAAACCTCTGTTCAGATGCAGGAACTGTGTTCAGTAGTTGCTGGGGGGCGAAAGAAAAAAGTGCATTGGAAGCACTGTTGAAGAAAAATAAGTGCTTACTGGACATTAAAGTAGGATGTCAAGCTAACTGCTGGTAATTTTGTTTTCAAATGATGTCTTTTTGATGACCCGAGGCTAGTAGATTTCTCTTTTTCCCCTTCTTGTTATTTCATGTTCAAACCTGAAATGTGAAGTATGTTTATTAGGAAACCAGTGTGGTCATTGCTTTGAAAGGATGATGCTGACAGTGTAGCTGCCTATAAACTATTTGTGTGTTGCTTTGCCTGGAATTTGGACAAGCTAGCCACTGAAGCAGAAAAAGCACAGCCAGTGTTGTCAAATATTATTGGTGCAATGTGCCTTTATATGTGCCTGGCTGAGCGGCATCAAATGGCATTTGACATGGTTTTTTCCCAAGGCCATTGCTTGCTGCATCCAGCAGACCCTCAGTTAAATCATTTTTATATTTTATATTTATACACACACATTTACACATCGTGTTTATAATCCATTAGGGTGATTTGCATGAATTTGTAAAATATTCCTCCACCTACCCTACTTAATTTTTTCACTTCATATTAATAAGCCACTTTGAAAAAATCATGGCATCTTTCCCAAAATAGTATCCTTGAGTCAAATAAGCATCAATGCGTCTAACTATGATATACAGCAGTCACAAATATGTTTTATGAAGCAGTAAAAAAAGCCTAAAATTAGTGATTTAGCAGCTGTTATATTATACAAGTCGTGGGTTTTTTTCTCAATTATTTCTTGGATGAAGACTTTCAGACCTGTAAGTCTGGGTTTTTTTATGAAGCACTGAACTCTATTAGCTATAGCTATGAGGAAATATAAACAGCTTTTGTTGTCTCTGCCCTCAATGCAAATAGAAGTCCAGCTCCATTATGTAACACGTTCTACACAGAAATCATGGGGAAATGCCACAGTGTATTTAAGTAGCGTTATTTTTGAACTAATTGATGCTTTAACATCATTTTTTAAATACTGCTGTCCGTCCTTATTAGGATTCTTCTGTTGAATATTCATTTTGCAATTCATAAAAATAATATCTAAGGGGCGTAATAATATTGATGCCCTAGATGTGCAAATTTAAAATGAAAAAGGTGTTTGCTTCGTATATTTGATTTTTTGTACAAGTCTCCTTCTATCTCAATAAATTATGTAAAGAATAGGTGTTGGCAATGAGAACAGACATCTGGTATAGGTGTGTTCACCATGTATTCCTATTTTTGCTGAATTTTGACTAATCTAGACCAAATAATAGTGGCATCTTTTCTGCATGCTGTTTTTATTTTTCTCTTCACTTTAGACTGAGATGAAAAACACCTGCCAATCCATATTGAAACGTTTGTGTTTCATTGATTGCTACCTGCAGGGACTATCCCAGTAATGACTGTGTAACAACTTGGGGGTGAAAATGATCTCTCTGTCTAGTCTTGTGTGGGATAACTCCCTACAGAGAAGGACAAAATGGTCAAAGCCTCACTGCCACTTTGCCCCAGACTTGTCTTTTCAGTAAGATTTTGTTCACCATACCTCCTGCTTGCTGCTGGCAGCAAACATGGTTTCTTTTAGCCCTGGTTTATGAAATTACAGTTTTATTAAAGCCTATGCAGTATGTTGTTAACTTGGTAAGAAAAATCTCTGCATTAACGTTTAACTCAGATAATAGCCTAGCCTGTTTTGTTTTAATTCTTCCAAAATCAAATTGCAAGGAAAGAAATATGTAATGGATTTTTTTTACAAGCTAGAAATTAAGTTTAGTGGTGACATGTCAGATTATTTAGGATTTATCATCTTGTCACCTGCTAGCTCAACTGTATTACAACTTGGTAATCATAAGTACACTATTAGTATACAACATGTTGCCAATTTAATGATTTGTATTTTAAAGTAGTTTCAAGAACACCACTGCTACTTGAGTTTCCCTCCTAACAATAATTCATTGTTTAGTGTTCCTTTTCTTCCCCTGAAGAGTGAAGGAGGTAAAGGAAGGGGGGAGGAGGGAAGAGGAGGAAAGGGGAAAGAGTGTATGGCAGAGAAACTATTCATCAGCTGTTGTCAAATGCACAGAATAAATCAGCTGAATCAGAAGCAAGAGAAGAAACCTATAATCTTTTCCAGTTATAGTAATATTGGAACATTAGTTGTAGAGTTAGTTAAAAATATGTCAGACATGAACTTAGTGTTCTCTTGAAAACATTATATGTCCTGATAAGTATTGAAATAAAAATAATTATTCTGTAGTTTGAATTTACTGTGGTTCAATATTGTTTAAAAGGAGCACATACAAACAGTGCCACTGCTGAAGTTTTATATACAGTTTTTTGCCTAAAGAACAGGCAGTGCATTATCCCTTCCAGAAGATATCAGAATTTCCAGGCAATCTTTATTCTAATGATGATGACTGTTTTCGACTTCTATTTTAACAGAAAATCAAGGTTTCTAAATACATCCTCTTAATGGAAGTTACTTTTTCTTTTCTAGGTGACACATGTTTTATTTTCATAATTTAACCTTTCTAACTTCTAAAATTGACTGATTATCATTGAATTCAACTTGAAAATTCTACTTCTTTTCTTTGGCCTTCCGAAATAGTAAATATGTTTCCATTGGACATATTCTGTTACTGTTTTCCTAAGCGGCCACTTATGCATGAGAATTGTCATAATTTTTATGAACTACCATTGTTTCCATTATTCCTATGAAACTGTATTTTCAAAAAAGAATGTAAGAATTTTATTTGTTTTACGTTTCTCTCCCTACTCCATTCTTCCCTTCCTCTGCCTGCCTTCAGACCATTATGGCTGGGTCTCTACCAAGAGGTGATTTAATTTTCTTTGCTTTCTAATCACTTAAGGGTTAGGCATGCTTGCCAAGATGTCCAGAAAATGTAGTGATTTGTGAGTATCCTACTTCTGAGGGTTTAAAGGAGCATGATTGTCAGTGCACACTGAACATTGGTTCTATGGAGAACAACAACTCTGTAACATGAGCTAAATGGTGCCAACAGTCACTAGTTCAGAAAGTCTTGGATCTAGCACATTTGTTATTGTCCACGTGGAGAACTACGTCTTGTCAGTGGTGGCTTCTTAATGATTTTGTAATTCTGTTGAGTTCTTCTGTTCTTTTCTGAGCTAATACGCATTTTCCTAAGATGGATCTGATTTAAGAAAAACAAGACTACTTGTGATCTCAAAATTGATGGCTTCCCACATATGATTTCAGAGTATATGAGCAGCACACTAAACAAGTTATTCTGGAGAACAATTTTGAATTGGTCCACTCTATTAGTATCGATTTTTTTTGTCCTTTTGAGCTTCCCTGATATAAATGTGGACATAAGCGCAAACCAGAAGCCACTGTCTGTGTAAGTGCACTGCTTAGTGGTGGTCTGTTTATGTTCAACACTTGTTTTATATCAAGACAGCAACAAGATTAAATCAGGGTTAGTATTCAGGCCAGCTCAGAGCAGGGTCTTCAGCAAATTCCATTAATTTCAGGCTGTCAAATATAACCAGAGTATTGAAAACTGCTTGCTTTAACAGTGTAAACATTTTTTCTGTCATTTCGTGAAAACAGTTTACCCTAGACAACATGTAATGGGAAATTTTCTACTACTTCATTCAAATATTGCCTCCCACCCAAATCCTCGAATGTGCCTTAAACTGAAAATTGAAAATAATTTGCCAAAAAACCCAACATCATTGCAATTGGGCTATTTTGAGAATATAAAAATATATGGAGGTAATGATTTTTTTAATTCTATAGGAACAAAAGCTTAAAGTGTGTGATTTCCAGGTCTGGAAACTCCTTGCAGACTTGCCCTTGTAAGTGCATGGAAAACTTAAGTAATCACTCACCCAGGAATGCTTTTCTTGGGAATATAAATGTATTTATTACAGTTAATAATTTCTTGTGTCTGAACAATAAGTTTGGGGTGTCTTTTTTTCCTAATTTAATTTCAGTCATCAAATTAACTATGATTCTAGAATACCTTTTATGAAATGCATTAGAGAAATACATCAGAAATGTAGAAATACATTAGAGAGGAATGAACTTTTATGATTAAATTTTGGGTTTGTTTTAATAACTCAGACCAAACAAAATGGGGTAAAGTAAACATCATTCTTTTTATATCACCACTGAATTAATTTTAGTATTTGTGAAATTGTAAAATGCATAATTCTTCTCCATTACATTTGAATAATGCAAAGCTTTTCCATCTCTACATGGATCAACCAAGCTTGAACTCCCCTGTTAGACATTGCTCTGAAATAAAGGTAAAAATACAAGAATGTAACTACCTGAAATATGCTCATGCTAATATTTAGTATTTGCTGCTTTTGAAATACATATATGAGTGTGGGAGGAGTGTAAAAATCAATCAATAAGGACATGCAGGTTTTTTTGGAAGGAAGTTAAAATACTTTGTTTGTTCATTCCATTCAGGGCTGATTTGGGTGCTGGACAGGCCACTGAGTTTTCTGCAGTTGCATTGCTTCAAGGTGTATGAACAATGGCAAGTGGAGGACGTACAGGACTTTAGAAGCATTTCATACATTCATTGGGGCACCTTTGTATTCCTCGAGATTTTTTATCCCTAAATAGGGTGCATCAGAGGATTGAATATCAATTAGCATCAGAGATCTGAGCGTGCATCTATATATTTTGTAAATCATATTATTTGTAAGTCTTAAAAACAAAAAGGAAAATATCACTGTAACTAAATAAGATTAACTGGCTTATAAGGCCTTGTGTGAAGCTTATTCTTTGACCACGACTCAGAAGTGATCCGAGACAAAACAGACTGGCTAGTGTTCTCCTTTCTCTAGCGATTAACAGATGATCCCATCACTCTTATTTGTGAATTCCTGATCCTCTTCATGTGTTTTGGGATTGTGTTGGCTGTCTGCAAGTACCAAGGACCTTTGTGACAAGAAATTGTTCTGGACTAAGTGGATCCAGAATGTTATGTTCAGGAAGTAAGTCTGGTTTGATACCTATCTTATAGTCAACACTGCATCCAGTAACAGACTAAAAAGGGGAACCAGGATTGACAACGGTAAGAAGAGATGACAAGAGAAGGGTTAAAGGCAGTCAGACCTTGTAGAGCTAATTCTGTTTGGTCTGGAAATCTTTTATACTGTACATCGTACTTCTTGTGTGAGGATTAGACTTAGAAGTTTCTCGGGGAAAAAAAAATGAGCAGCCTGGAGAGAAAATAGCCCCACAGAATATTGAAATTTTACTGTACGGACAGTAGGTGGATTTGTAAAGAGACTAAGAGCAAGTTGACTCATAAAATCCTCTATCAATTAATCATTTAAAAATATTTAAATTCTGAAACATATATAAACATTAAATTGCAGCATCTTATCCAAATTATTAATTTAGCAACTTTTCTTAGGTTAAGCCTGGTTTTGATGAACTGATTTAATATTTCAGTACATATATTTATTGCAGTATTACTCAGGTACCCCATTCAAATTTAAAATAAATATGTCATGCTGTTTTGCAGACTTAAAAATCAAGTACTAATGGAACTGTCCATACAGTTATTATAGAAACACTAGATACTAGCTGATAAAGCATTTGGGGGATTCGTGTTAAAGAGTGAGACACTCTTTAAATGAATTGACATATGTGAAACTGCTTTGATTTGAATTGCTCAGGATAGATTTTTTTGGTACTTTTATTTTCTGAGGATATTGCATACCATGAAATATCACTTAAAATAAACTGTAATTAAACAGTATAGAAGACAGTAATGAAAGGAGTTTGAAATATTTCTGATGGAAGGAAAAAATCTAACATTCAATATGAAGCAAATGCAAAGTTGGCAAAAAATGATGTCTGAATGAATCCATAGTCATTTTAAGCATGTGATGATATTCACCATTACTATTTTTGTAAATTATATTCCATTTCACAGTAAGAAGAAGGTAGAGGCCTAAGGCTGCAACTTTTAGTATTTCAAAAGAAAATTATATTAGTTTAAGTCCAAAAGTTGGTCTGCCCTGTGTATTTTCAGGGAGTTCAGATGAATTATGTTATACCAAAATTACAGTTCTGAATAGCACGGAGTTTATTGGAGCTCCTCTGTACTCCATCCCTCATTATTCAAGGACAATAGCTGGACCATTCCTGAGTTTGTACTGTTAGATTTGGAAAAGGTACTAAGTATGGTGCAAAAAGTGCTTTCTAATAAACTGCTCTAATCCACAATACTGTGGAAGTCTTCCTGTAACTGATGTTGAGAATGCTCTGTGTGTATCTTTCATGTGGCAAAATCGATTTGGAATGTGGGATCTTTCTCTGATGTCTGTCCTTGTGCTTTCCTTTTGGAGTGTGTTACAGATGAGTGTGATACTGAGCTCTCATTAAATATGATGCTCCTTTATTTACTTGGAACCCCCACTACAAAAAGGTAGAAGCCACATGCATCAAGCTAGTTTTTGAAGTTTGCACTTTGGTGTGTTGATAACTAAATAACAGATCACCTGGTGGGAGACTTTGATTGCCTGTCAAGGCCAATCAGGAGTCACTGGCAGAGAAAACACTTATTCCAGCAAAGTATTCCTAGTGTAGACACGGTCAAATAATCACAAAGACCCTCTGAGATGAAAACAGCCTCCATGCAGGGTACCGTAGTTGTTAGCAGCTAGCTTTAAAGGAATAGGCATGGAGAGAGTGCTTTTGCTATGACTCATCTGCCGTTCTGGGACTGCCTTCCTCAAAGGCTGAAGATGGACCTTCATCTTATTCTTGGTCTTACTCAGTTGAAGGCAGGGCAAAAAATGCATTTTTAAGTCAAGTTTACCAAGAAGATAATGGTGATAATTGTAGTGCATTATCAGAAGAAGGAAGTAAATATCTGTCTTCATTGTAAACAAAGGAGAAATGTCATGGACAGAGTGAACATGGAAGGAAGTCACTGCTCGCAATTTTCTTCAATCAGCATTAAAGAACAAGGTCACCTTTGAGTGGAGAACATTTGCATTTTGCCATCCAAGGCTCTAAGTCGGAGGCCTGGCATTTCATCCAGGGTCGCAGGAATACCAAATTCTCTTCTTTGTTACATATGAATAGGTAAATTTTCTCCTGAAAGAAAAGCATTTCGCTGTGATCTTTGTTCCTTACTGAAATTTAAGTAAAAGTTATTTAGGGTTCTTATGGTGATGCTGTGCTTTCTTTTTGCTCTGAGCCTGTTGTAAAAACAGCATAAATGCCTTTCAGCATAAGTTCGGTAGTTGGGCTGAATTTTAGCTCCGCTACGGGTTACTATTGTGTTAGTAAGCAAAGCACTCATGATAGCTCAAGAACCAACTTGTTCAAATACTATAGAAACTTGAAACAAAAAATGCAGTCCCTATCTGAAAGAATTTGATGCTGAAGTACACGTGTTACAGACAAATGCTGTATTAAGTCTTACAGGAGCGTGTAGGGAGACAGTGAACTGATTACTCTGTGATGGTTCCAGATCACAGGTAGCACCGTGAAAGGGAGGATGACTTCAGTTCTGCCAAGTTGCTTTGTAAACTCATGGGCAGATAAAATGGACAAAATACGGATCAAGCCTGACTTGCTAGCACTTTTGGCAGCTGGCACTACAGTGCTAGCGTGGTTTTGTAATGTCACGATCTAGACCCATACAAATAAAATGTAACAGGATTTGGTTCCTTGTTGCCAGTCTGTCTTTAGGCTGTGTTATTTTATTTTTATTTTAGAACACAGATAATCAATCAAAGCTTAGTTACATTTTCTTCTCGAGGGCTGCTGCCATGTGTGAAAGTTACAGTTACGTATGATTACTGAAATCTAACTTTTTGTATTAAAATAGAAGCAAGTACAAGAAAGGTACAGGATGTTGTTGCGTCTAGCAATTGTTTGTTTGAACTGTCCAGGTGGAAAATTGCCTAGAGATTGTGATTCTGTGATTCATGGTCATTTTTTCAGATTATGGCAGCCTAAAGGTGAAGGTGTGAGGTGGAACGCCTTAGGCTTTGTCACTGTTCCAATGCCTGTTTGCTACTGAAGACATTTTCTTTCTTGGTGAGAAGATAGATGAAGTGGAAAAATCCGTAAAGTACTCTCTATGACAACGTGAATTCTCATGGAAAGGTGGGGGTGGTAGCTAACCATTCTTGAGTGTGTAGACACTACACTGCACATACTGTTAGAATGTGAGAGAGGAATACCACGTTTATGCAGTGGATTCCAAAAACTTTTTTCCAGGTTAGTTATTTTTCTCTGGCTTCTGTATTAGTTTCATAACTATTTTCATAATGTGGTTTTGTCTGCCTGGATTAATAAAAATTAAGATATAAATTACTTTTGTGGTAAAAGTACAATCTGGTTTGTTCAGAAAGTAAATTACAAGAACCATATAAAGAAAGGAAATAGAGCTGGGAAAAATGTAAATGGGGAGACAACCAACTTGGACTAGAAGAAAGATACCTATTGTGAAAAGTGAATGATATGCTTTGCATTTAGGTCAGTCTATTTTAACTTAAACATTCTGTCAAAATTCAACAGCTTTCCCCCACTGTAATAAAATTTTGAAGTTGACTGTTCTGAGATAGAGAAACATTTTTGGTTACATGGATAGAAAAACATTTGTGAAAAACATTATATAGACATTTAGAATAACAGACCGTCCCTTACTCCAATTCTGTTATATAATTTAGTACATAACAACCTCAACTGATGACAACTGAAATTATCTCTCTATTATCTGCAGAACAATTTCACTATAAACAGTATTAAGACAAGCTTCTGCTGATTGCCATAGCAATATGCTTCATCTTTGCTCTTTAGGTTCAGCTCTTGATGTGAAAATAGGTCAGTTTTTGTTCTCTGCTATCTATCAGCATGTGTGTCAATCAAGCAGGTGATGAACATACGCCTGTTAGGGGTTATATTTAAGATCATCAACTCATTTCATGTAGGCTTCTAAACAGATGGTTTCTCTTGGTCCCCAGAAATATTATGTGGATTTGAACCACTGATATGAGTGTGAAAGAATCTGTTTATATTCACCAATCTCCTCAGCCTAGCTTCCATCTATTAAAATTTTAAAGGCACAGATTTTATTCTGTATGAACAAAGAATATGAAAAATCACTGTACTGGATTAATAAGTAATTAGTGGAATTTCCTTCAATTAAAACTGAACACACAAGCCTGCAGCCTTGCATATCGAGTACATTCTTTAAACCAAAGTAGGCACCAGAATAGCTTGAGACAGAACTGTGATATAAAATTTTCCAGCATATATTAGTCTGATAATTTTTGAAGGTGACTTGCTTTTTATGCTTTTCTTTTCATGATGGTTCTTTTTAAGCTTTTCTAAGTTGTGTTTTCCACTGGATTTTATGAAGTTTCTCAACCGTTTGGCAAATAAGGAAATAGCATTACACTCAGAACAGAAATATGCTGCCTGAATTATTTCTGGTAATGCAAATAAAATATCAAAGTCATAGCATGGATTTTGTTATGAATGAGAAACCTCCTCTTTCTATTATGAATGCTCCTACCATCCAATCACAGATTTAAGTTACACAGTGTGGTCCACATTTTTTGTATCCTGATTTTTTTTTTTTAATTTTTGCCTCTCTCTCCACTAGCAATGCAATACTCTTGAATATTATTATTACTGTTTGATTTGTTGTGCCTCTTAAAAGCCATAGTCAGGATCAACATGCATAGTTAGTCTATGTTGCTGGATGCAGTGTACTATAAAGACACCAGAGCTAGATTTGAATGAGTTATTGAGGCTACCTGGAGCAGTCTATCAAGAGAAACATAGGTCTTAATCTGTAGTTATTTATTCCCCCTAGCTTGATACAGACATGCTATCAATATAAGATAATTCTTGTGAGACAACCTTGTGCTTTACTGTTATGGGTGTTATACATACACAAATGCAGAAGTGTTTCTAAATTGTATATGCTACATATATTTATTTCATTGTACATTTATTTTAATATAATACAGCATCTTGACCGGTTTCATAAGATTTATTCTATCTAAACATTAGCCCTGAATATCAGAACTTCTCAAGCATTCAAAGTAGCAGAGGCTACTGTTACTGCTATTATAATGGAAATCAAATCTTCTGGTGGAAAGCAGTTAGTAATGACCACAAAATCATTATGAAAGAGCACATACACTTGGAACTGTGGGAAAGATAAATTCGGTTGAAATGCATACTCTTAACATTAGCGCTTATTTAGATAGCCCTTTTTTGTGAAAAGGGTTGGTACTATGTCAAAGTCAAAATGATAAGTCTGGGTATACAAATAAGGGATCAATACATGACTATATTCTGAATTAAATCTGCAGTGTTCTAGGTTGATTCTGGCAAGCAAAGATGAGATTTCTCTGTTGATGGGCTAGTGTTTGGGGAGCTCACAAAAAAAGCACTTGCATGTAGAGCAAGTAAAAAAATTACAATTTATGTGGAGTTTTGTTTGTTTCTTTACTGAAATATATGTTTTGGTGTTCAAGAAAAGTTTCCTCTGAATCCAGATTTTTGGGGTTTTTTGCTTTACTTAGCTAAATGGGGTTTAAAAAACCCCAAACCATTTGTCCAGATACTCTATGGAATTAGCCTTATGTTTGCAATTAGGGCTTTCTTTAACACAGAAGGGTGAGACAAAAGTGGTTCTCAATCACAGGTAAACGGAGAGGATGTTACTTCTTACCAAATGCAGAGGAACTTAAAATGGTCATTGTTTGCAGAAAGCAAACGTCTGTGGTTTGTTATAAACCTCTCAATATTTGGGGTGAGAATCTTTTTAAAGACTCACCTCCTGTAATTAAATTGTTTACATGAGAATCACTTCTCTCTTTAAGGTCATTTTCTAGTTCTTTTGGGATAAAAAAAGGAAACAAAACTTTTAGTCTGTTTTTTTACAGCTCAAAAACCTTGTATGTAGAAAGTGATCGCTTAGTTACCCCTTTTTTTAAAAAAAAAAAAGTTTCAGTATGCCAGTCTTATGATTTTGAGATTCCTTAGAGGTAGCTTCTCAGTACATGGGGATGACAGTACAGTGTAGTTTTTCTTTTCTTAGCGAATATTTCAGCATTCATGGTTTAAATAGAAATCAGGAGAGCACTCAAACTACTTGTTAAAGCATATCCTCATAAGAAGCTTCTGCAGTGAAAGCGTTTTCTACTGTGTGTTGTGTATTTTAATAGCTAAGCAGGCTTCTCAAGGCAGACATGACCACAATGTGTATTCATCATAGTAGTGCTTCTTGCTATGGAATAGCAATCAGATACAATACTTTTATCGTAGTCAGTAAGCTATTTCCTCTTCTGGAGGATGATATGCATCTATAAGGAAGGATTCAGCACCTGAAGCATTCTTTGGTTTACTTGGATGTTGACTTAGTGAATTGGGAAACTATCATCAGTGCTGGGATGAAAATATCTGGATCTAAGTTATTGTGTGATGATAGGATGTGAAGCTATCACTAGGAAGCTTTTCCACACTACACTACTAGAAGTCATGGTTGACTGATGATACTTCAGCCTTTACAGCTATGAGGGATCTCTTTTAATTTTCTTGTCGCAAACTAAAACTATAGGCTTTTTTCCTTAGGGTAGAGTCTTGATTTCTGACCAGAAAGGAAGTTTTCATTTAATATCCTGAAACAAAGTCAGAATGATCATTCTCTTCTTACTTTTCCCTTTTTTTGCTTTGGTCAGAGTGCAGGAAGATATGAAAATGAAAAATTGAGGGGATCAGCAGTCTTAAAAATGTTCAGGCCTATCACTGTTCAGTTTGGCTTGAGTGGAAAACAGAGTTTTAGTCCAAACTAGAACTCGCTGTTCCTACAGAAGCAACAGGGTAACACTTCATGAGGGTTCACAGTTGTGAGCTTTTAAGGCAGACATTTTTCAATACATGACTTAGTCACCCATAGTTTCTTTCATAGTCAGTGGAAAGAGGTAGGCACTTCAGTGGCACGTCTGCTTTCAATATCTACTTTAAGAAGAGAAAACTATGCCACAGAACTCAACGGGTTGGTCCAATATAGTCAATGCCAACTTGATAGTCCATTGACTGTAAAGATCCCCTCAAATGACTAGGTCAGATGAAAATGCCTGTATTGTTGACATCTATCAACAATAGGGAAAGATAGGGACTTGCAGATTGAATTAATCACCCTGTCTTAGATGTATTTCTTACTTACAGTGAGAGGAATTGTGCTCTAGGCACTATTAAATATATTGATTAGGCTTCTATTAGTCACAGTGGTGACTAGTTCAGCTGTAAATGTCTATATGGTAGGCATCTAAAATTAAGAAAGATGAATTGTTGGCTCTTCTGTTGTATACTTAAGTCCTTTTGACTTCTTTGAAAATATTAATTGATTCACTCTAAGGCTTTGTAAGAATAGCATTTAACTTATTTGTCTTCATCCATTACAAAATTCTCTGGCTGTTGTAGCCACCGATAGTTCAGAATTCGGGGTATAGTTCTTCTGTTTATGTATACTGTTGTAAGTCCATAGTCCTAACTCATTTCTAGCCAAGTTTACTTCATCCTTGGCTTGTCTTGATGCCACTTCAGTAATGTGTGCTTTCAAGCTATGTCCAGCACTGATTTGCTTTTAAAATCTTGTTTCTGCCACACCAGAAGTGGGTATGCTTTGGAAATGTGCAAGTGTCGGGAAGATCACATTGAAATAAATTGTCCTGTTCCTTAGCATATTCAGAGCATATCTCTTCATCTTCAGCAAAGATGAGAAGTTCTTTGCTTTCTTTCGTACCAAAGCATAAAGCATTGATTTTCTTTAGTAACCCCCAGAAAACATTTCTTATAGTGATCACATCTTTTCTTTCCTCCACATCTGGCTCTACTTTTTCTCATTTTTCTTTTTCCTTTCCCAGAAGAATTCCACAGTTTAAGGGTTTTGGGCCACAAATGTTCAATTGTTATTCTTGACACACCAGGAGAAGTGACTTTGGCCTTAGAGGCTAAACCCAGCTATCCAGTTTTTGCTGTGAGTTATCTGAAGGTTCACATTAGTGAGACACAAGTTTTGTCTCAGGATGGAAGGAAGCAGGAGCTGCTGCCACCTTAGTTAACTTAGAATTTAAATGATGACATGTTCAGGTGCTAATGCCTTTTTAGCATCAGTCTAGCTAGTATGACTAGTCAGAATGGTAAATGAAAGAATATGCTGCTGCCTCTTGAGTAACACAAGTAACTGAGCTCACCTCCAAACAGAACATTACTGGTTGTTGTTGTTTTAAATTTCTCCGTATGTTACTCAATATTGTTAAGCACACTTGATTCTTCAAGATGCTACAAGAAGCAGTACGAAGATAGTGCTTGTGTCAATAATTGTATAGTACTGATAATTGTAGCTGAGGATGTCTTTAAGCTATCTGTCTTTTTAAGAAATGTATTCTGTTTGGTAATCTAGTTCATTCCCATAAAAGACATGAACTAGACTTGAGAGTCTTTCCATTAATGAGTTTTCTGGGCTGTACAGAATAGCTATTAAGATGAAAAAACTGTGACTTAGTGAGGTTAAATTAGATTTGTTACTCCTCACAACTGAACTCCCTTACGGTAGCTGGAGCAACCTTCTGAAGCAGATGAAAAAAATAGAGCATGAGGCACACAGCAATTTTTCATTGTTATTACAGGTGACGTATCTAAACTGGCAGTATGCAGGCATGGGAAGGGCATATAAATTAGACCAAAAGAATTTCTTTAGACTTTTTCAAAAGCATCAACAGAAGTAAGAAAAGGAATGAACTTCAGTGGGATGGGGGAATGAACATCTTCATCATCTTTACCTAGCTATCTTTTAATGCCAGAAGAAAAAAAAAAGTACTGGAGAGAAAGGTAGTTTTGGACCTTTGTTCTGTAGTAAGTCAGAAAACAAGTATGACATTCAAGGAAAATCTGTGCTAACTTGCCTTAGTTCCTAATATCATGTGCGTACTAGTGTCATTTTTCATTTTGAAAAGAATGAGATTACTAATGACCAATTCAAGGAAAACATTTTTCATAGTGGGCTGGATCTTTCTGTTCTAAGGGTATTACTAAAAAACTGTGAATTTCCTGTCACCTTAAGTTTCAATAATATTAGATCAGAAGTAAAGTTTGTTGGGTGCTAAGAACTACTACTTTCTGCTGTTGCAAGGTAGACTCACTTGGCACCTTTTGCGGTAACGTTTGACCATCACAGTAGAGGACTACTGGCAAAACTGGGCAACGGCTAATTTAGGGACCTCCAGTGCTGTTTCACTCTTTCCTTAAACTACCTAATTGTAACTGAAATGAGGCTTCTGTGGCACAAACACCTCTACAGTACTTCATACAAATGCATAATTAGAGCACAGATAGATTTATACAAACTAGACAATGGTTTTTTGTAGAGTAAATGAAGAAAAGGATTTTTTCTCACCTTGTTAACTTGTATTAGGTCAGGCACACGATCTTCATGTACTGCACTGGTACAATAGTCACATTTTCAAAGACCCTTCTATCCTAATTGCCTTTTCTCTGTCCTGCAAGAGATTATAAAGGAATCTATCATATATAGTTACATTTTTTAGCAGAGCATATTCTTAGAATACATTGAGGCAAACTCCCTAACCTTGCTGGTAAGCTCACTGCTTGTTTCTGAAAAGGTTTTACTTTTCAGTGTATTAGGCATAGACAAGGAAGAAATTGTGTCCGAGAAAGTAGGAAGGTGTCCCCATTGCAAGAGTGAAACTGGAAGTAGTTTATCCCAGGCTTGAAGCCTTTCTCTTCATTTCTGCAGTATTTTCTTTTCCCCCTTTTCTCAAATGCAAGTATTTTTCCAAACAAAAGAGGAACTATCTATCTTTATTCAGTTACTGTCATGGTAGTACTTGAAAATGATAGCGTTTAGATTGTAACTACTCCTGATAAAGGACAGGATGATACATTTGTCACAGGTGAACATGAAAGTTTCACAATAATAGTAGTAGGGTGAGATATACGAGACCTTGCCTCAGGTAGCCTGCCCCCACAGTGTCACAGGGCAGCTGCAGGCTGCTGGCCATTGCCATCACTGCCTCACAGGGCACTTGTGGACCTGGCACACAGGCATCAGTTTGCAGCTCTCAATCATCTTCAGCACCTTCCAGCTGCACACCATACACCTGATGTCATGGTGTATTGTGTGGGTGAGGCCATGCCATTGACAGACAAGCTCCTACTTAATTGGAATATTTGTTTTGCTAACTAATACTAATAAGACAATGATATCTAGAAGTAGTAAAGCAATAATACTGAAAGAAACTCTACCTAAACAACAACCATTACAAATAATAACACTTATAACACAGCCAAACACATGCCCCTAACTCACTCACAGCCTGCTAGAGTTGCATGCTACCTGTAGCCCACGCCCCAGCTACACCAGGAAAGCCATGGACCATGCACCTATCTCAACAGGTGAGGTTCCATGCTTCCTCCTGTGAGGCCATGCCTCCACACAGTTGTCACGCCTACAGGAGGCCATTGCTTTGGGATCTTCAGATTATCTTCCTCAAATACCTCACGGTCTCATAAACATACTATTTGCTTTACCATACTGTGTTTATATCACCAGCCTCCTGGTCTAAGCATGTCATGGTTTGCTGAATCAAATAGCCAATCATTATCCCTTTCATCTCCTGCTGCCAGTTCCTTCCTCATGTTAATTCTGAGTAGTGATCTCCAGGCAGAGTTCGCTTCTTGTTACGCTCTAGTCTCTGCTACCATCAGTGTTGAGGCAAACATGAGTTACTTCCTCCTGCCAGTTGCACGCCAGGTCAGACTTATTTCTCTCTTCTTACAACTCAGCGCTGCTGAGGTGAGTGCACTTGCCTCTGTGCGGCCGCCTCTACACACAGCTCTGGATGAGCTTGTCAGGGAGTACCCATGCCCCAGCCTGTACGGGATTCTGGGGTGGAGCATTGGGAGTGAAGGGACGTATTTATTGAACATGCAGTCTTACTGCCTTTGCCAGGAGGATGGGAAGTTGAGAAGGTGGATGAAATGGTTCAGAAGTGGGTTTGTTGCCACTTTACAGCCTACTGATGGTGGAGGAAGTCTCAGTAATTAACCTTACTGGGAGAATTCCAATCTATCAGTCAGTTTTTAACCTTAACCTTCTATCTCAGGTGACTCAGGAGACAGTATAGCCTCAAAGAAGAACTAGCCAAAGTTTCTGTGAAGTTCTGCACCTTGAAATCAACATGGTGGTTAGATCTTATTCTAACTTTTTCTATTAATACAACTTCTTTAAAAAAGTAATCCATCAATCCATTTTATTCCGTAGTTGTAGCATCAAATTATAGTCCTCATGTTCTTATCTGCTGTTTCATCAACACAAATGTAAAACAGCCTGATAAGATTAAATATCACAGTGCCAAGGGACTACTGCTTCCTAAGAAGAATGGAATGAAAAAAATTGGCAGCTGCATCAGTTTTGCTGGAGTGAAGAACTTTTAAACTTGCACTGCAATGCATTACAAGCAGCATTTTTCCCTGCCAAATACTTGCGGCATAGTGGCAGATTGGCTGTTGATTTACAAAATATTTTTACCCAGTTTATTTTAAAATAGAACCATAATTCTTTTCCTGTTGACTGGCACTAAAGCAATATTACATGATGTAAGCAATTAAAAATAATTGCAAAGGCTTGAAAGCTAAATGCTAACATCTAAAGTCCAAATTCTAAAGTTTTTGCTTCTCCTTCCTTAGACAAAGTTCCTACTTGTTTCACTGCAGTTTTCACCTTGCACTTCCTGATTTAAAACACACACAGGACCAGATTAATAAAACATAACTGTGCTTTGTTCATGCCAATTGAAGGATGCCAGATCTGCATCTTTCGTTGCATGTGGTTATCAGTGCCCCAGATAACTTTATGTGTAAAATAGCCAAGTGTAAACATACAGTGTTGATGTGTGACTGTGTATTTTGTATTCTTGATTTACCTTGCCTGGATGCAGCGTCAGCTCACCTGAAAAATTCCTAGCCAATATGATTAAGTTCTTTTACAAGCAGTATTAATTGCTGATGTGTATTTCTGATAGGTATGAAACTTACTTTGACAGTGCAATGTATTACAATAATGTCGTGTCCCTTCTCCAACAGTGTCACTTTCTAGAACATTTATACATCTTTGCAGTGCTTTTGCAACATATTTGAGCCATTTTGTTTCCACGGGTTAGCTTCAGTTGCACCTCACCACACTTCTGGAGCATGCTGACATCAGAACATGGATGGGATCAGATAGCAGTGCTGGCTTGACATATTTTAATATATGAAGTGTGAAGGTGAAAACTGCAGTCAGCAGTGCCAGTCAAATGGATTAATACTGTTGCTGAAACTGGAAAATAGGACTAGAGCAGGATAAACTGATCATTTGCAGTAAATTTTTTAAAATCATTGCACTCATCTTAATTTTAATGATTTGAGAACTATGGACTGGGATTCATTTTGTCCAGTTGTAGATACCTATAAGTCAGGTGTGTAAGTTTACAGTATGACAAGTACAGACCTCAGCTGGTTTTACAGCCAGTGGAAGGACAATTCATCTTATTTTATTTCAACCTCTATTATAGGGTGGGATGACTCATCTTTTAAGGGCGTTGTTTCTCGCCATTGATTATGAAGGAACATAGTGTCTGTCAATTAAATTAGGGCAGATGAACTTGCCTTGCAGCTTTCTGTGTCCACCTCCTGGAAATATAAATCATATCTGAAACTCAAAATACTTAAGGGAAATACACAATTAGTTCACAGAATTGGAAAGAGCAAATGTTTTGATGGAGTTGTATGTGCACTGGTAGTGAATCAAAACTTTGGGTTAATATTTATAGTTAAAGATTTTATTTTTTATCATTATCTGTTTTTCCCCAATAAACAGTGTTTGGTTTTTATATCAGGAGGAAAGGAAGATAAGGTACTTTTCTTCCTTTAAGCAGATGGTTCAATGAAAGGATCAGACGCGCTTTTACCCCATGTATGTATGGTATTCTGAAAAAAGATATGGGAAAATATCTGAGAAGTGTAAAATGATTTTGCATGATGCTGACATATGACACCCTCATCTACTGTAAACATTAACTACATTAACTACTTCTTTTTTTGCCAAACCAAGTGGAGGTGATGCTTTAAGAACACAAGTCTTAGCAAAAATCCTTAAAAATTTGACCAGGGGCTTGGTAAAATTTAATATTAAGAACTCAGTGATCAATTTCCTAAAAACTGTTCCGCAATAATTTCTTATAAATCTTATCCATTTAATGTGTTTTGTAGTGGAAATTTCAAATAAAGACAATTAGAATTACCTTTAAAAAGGTTACTATACAGATTTTGGTATCAACAAGAAGTGTGGCTCCACAGTAAGTGCAACATGACCTTAGTCTTGTTTTTTGTGGGAAGTGATTGCACTGGTTACTGCAAAGCTGTGAGTCTGAGGGGATGGCTTTATATTAATGTTAGATCAATATCATAATTAGAGAAAAAAGCTTCTACAATCTGACATATCTTAAATTAACCTTTCAAAGTATTTTGTGGGCAGGCAGGGTTCACAAATCATTTGGTTTCTCAGCTATTTCTTCTCTGGAATTTTGATAAGGGAAGTTCATTAAATAGTAAAAAAAACTATTAGGAATTGTGTATGATGTATGATAGTAGGAATAAAGACAAAGATAATGTTGCTAGGAATCTATTTATTAAATCAATCATACTTACAATTTGATTTTTTTCTCATGCCTTCTCAGAACCATTTTACAGTGTCTTTAATTTTACTTGCTCTTCTCCCTTTGTTTTGTTATCACTGGACATTTTTCTCCTGCCCCTTTTCTGCCTTCTCTTTTCAATTTCCTAAACAGATTATGAATCCAGTTAGAATCAAGGTGAACTTTTGAACTTAATGTTCTTCAGCTGATTAGAAAATGGGCATAATAGAGAATCTCATTTTTAACAATGATTTCATGAGAGTAATTGAATAGCATCGTTCAGCTGGAGATCCCAAAGTGCTTTATAAACGTGAGGCAGCATTATTATTGTTCAACAAATAATAGAAAAAGTGGAACAGATCAATTTAAGCATGCTTTTAAAAATATTCACCTTTGAAACAGGGTTCTGAGCCCTTTAGGCACTCAAATTCTAGGATGAGCTTTACCAAAGTATCTACCTCGAAGCTCCCTCTGAACCTACTGAGACCTGTGGGAACTCAGTATGCCTGAAAATCAGGAAAAAAGGATGAGGAGAGAACAATCGCACGTTTATGGAATGAACAGATGAACTCAATACACAGGAAGTCTTCATCTTCCTGATGTATACATGTCTTACCACCTAACTTTTTAATGGTACCATATCCTCAGATGCTTAACATTAGAATGATATTTCAGACACTCGTCATTTAAGGTCTTCACAAAAGTAGTGTTCCTCGGCTCCCAGAGACCTCAGGCACACAGCAACTTTGCATCTCTACTTTTCTTTAAAGGCTTTATGTACAAACCATCTTGTAGAGTTTGATGGGTGAAAGAAAGAATATTGCTTATAACTAAGCCATAAACATTTTACTTTACAAGAAAGAGAGATGGCTGATTTAATTAAGAAATTAGATAACACTGTTATCAGTATTGGAGCTGTGATGGCACAACAGATTTGGGGTCCCATAAAAACTGGAAGCTACGCCTGTGCCCATTCAGCTCAGCTTCTGTTGGAATCATTCGGAGATTATTATGGTTTCAACTGGGCCAGAAACAGAGTCCATTTTAGTATTATTTTGTTTTGTATCGCCACATAAAGTACAGTGCGATTTTACTGTGCAAAGTATTTATAGCAACCATAATGATGTCTCTCACTTTATGTTCAGAGCACTCAGCCAGTTGCAATGCACCAGTTCCTATAAATCTACCATTTATCACATTGTGACTTACAAAATACATTTATGTTCTTCCCAGAGTAGATGTGTGTGTATCTAAAGAACTAGGGCACGCATGTCCAAAACCTGTGCAGAAAGGTTTGTCTTCTGTGTAAGAGAGGAAGTTTTGAAGCGATGGACAAACTGGTATTTTTTGTGTAAAAAGTGAATTAAATAGTTTTGATTACTAAGGAACTCTTTGCACTTGAGAGAGAGAATTTACCAACATAGTGGACAAGCTAAATTGTCCAGTAATTAAATATTTTCTTTCCATATAATACCTATTATTGTTTTATATGTTTATTCATCATTTTTAGGTGACTTGTCCAATGTGAAAAACTTTTCATTAACTGTTGTTGCTTCCCTTGTCTCTAGTTAACATCTAATAGCAAGCAATTACTTTTATTTCCAGATCATGAGAGGAAAAAAACCCCTCTTTAAAGCAGTATTTGGCTTTGAAGGTATTAATGATTAGAGAATACTTTTTAAAACATGAAATGCTAAACAGGGAGTCTGACCTATGTTCAATCCTCTGCCATGAGGCTGTCATGAAAAGGACTTTCTTCTTAAAGAATAGTATTGCAGATAGAATTAAATGTTCTTTGTAAATACATTAACATTTGCATGTTATGCCCCGAATTCATCAAGACATTTTCCTTTGACTTCAGCAGGGTCAATATTCCTTGAATAGTATATGTTTGGTGAAAGAATATACATAGATTTCTTCTATATGCTATGTGCAGCAAAATTTAAGGAATAGATCTGATTTTCCCCACCCATATCTTGTCCTTAGTATTTTATTTTTATGTGCTTACTCATTATTCCAATACCTGGCAATGATACTGAGCTCAAGTATTTCAAAGGATGTGTTTTAAGATTTAATCTACATACAAAAGTAATCCTATCAGAGAGTAAGTGTGACTTGAAAATATATAACCTGCTGGTCTGATTCAGAATGAAAACTAATTTCACCTGATTAAAAAACAGATTCAGGGTGCATGTGTTATACGTTGAATATTGGTGAACTTTTTGCAGCATGCAAGTCTCAGTGTAACCTAAAAGAAATTAGAGTAATTATTCAGAGGAAATATATCCATAAGTAGTGATAAAACCTTTTTGTTGCTGTTAGTAAAAACTAAAACTCGTGGAAAATGAAAATATACTTTTAATTTTTTGGGACAATATGAAACAACATTGTATAGATTCAGCACTTTCAATCTCATTGAAGACCTAGGTTTCACATCCATGTTTTACTGCAGTATCATCTTCACTGTCTTCCCAGCATGTACTCACTTGCAGCTGAGTGTTCACACAAGTCATCTACCGAGATCCACACTCTTGCCCACCTCTTTAGGTGGTGTCTTACCCTGCTGTTCCTCTTCTCCAGCAGCTCAGCTGTCTTCCCATAGTCACTGTGGCCCTTCGTACTGCTGGCCCACCTCTTTTTCCTTGTTTTGCACTGCATAACTCTGACTCGCCCATTATCTCAGTGTATTCATGTGGATACATTAGCTAAATGCCTTTTCAGTTTGATAATTCAAGTGTAAATATTCACATACAAGTATTTGGTTTTAAGAAAATTTGATGGGGTGTAACTTCAAAAGTTAAATTCTTTATAGATGAATTTCATTTAAAAAACACATTCGGGGTTTCATTACTTGCTTCCTTCAAATAATATATTGGAAAAGAATAAAGGACATAATTTCCTTAAAGACTTTGTAAGACACAGCTAATTTTTATAGATCCCTGTTTTTTGCTATGCAAAAAGAAAAATACATTTTGGATTTTTTAATCCAATTCAATAATGTGATACTAAATCTAACTAAAATATAGAAGTAGAAAGCTGTCACCTTTTTGAGTGTTAATCTCCTGGTGGTAAGACTTTTTAAATTTTTTTCCACATGGTATTCTTAGTAAAAATAAAATATTCCCCCATCTGTCCTGGTTTGGTTTCAACTGCTGCTAGCTGTGGCAGCTTCTAACAGTGTTTGTGTTTGGGAACATCTTTCTGTAGAACATCCCTTCAAAGGAACGAGGTGTCACTCGAAGCCAAGTGCATGCAGGTGCACCTAGAAAAAGGTGTTTACTGATGTGTCTGCCTCATCACTAACAGTTAACACTCACATTGTGAGATTAAAAGCTTAACAGCTTAAAGCTCAAAAATAACACATCATCAGATGAACAGACTGGGAACTGGAATAGTTCTCTAAATCTTTATATTCGTATTGTTGCTGATGATTATATTAGCAAGTTTGCTGTTGTCAGTAGTCTGTTACTAGGTAATAACTGAGAGGACAAAATTTAAAGGCAGGCAGTATCATGTCTTAATATTGCCAGAATTGCAAGTAGTAAAGAAATCATTAATTCAAGCAGTTGAAATCTTTTTGTATTAAAATGGAATAGTATCATGCAAAAGGTTTAGAAAATAATGTCAGTGAATATGACTAAGTTTATATGTAGTGTTTGCACGTGCTCTGTGTTTGATTTCCAAGGAATACTGAGATAGGGTGCTTGAAAATATCTGTAGCAGAACAACATTCTGTTCTTAAAAATATAACTTTGCACTTGTATGCATGGGTCTAAATCTGCAACTTAGGATAGCAATCTCTTCTGCTGACACTTTCAGTGAAAACTGAGGGATTTCAGGATCCATTAAAAAGATTTTTGAACATCATGGAATCTGCCTATTGCAGCTAATTTTTCTGTGGAACGATTGTTTATTTTCCCACCATTTGTAATAAATTGTTTACCATTTGTATAAAAAAAATTAAATATATGGCTGACAAACTTTTGCCATTCTTGCTGCACGTCATGTGCCCAATATTATTGCAAAGGTTTGTATTAAACATCCGTACCACTTGTGAATGACACCAATTCCATGCAAAGGTAGTTATTTCCATGGTATAGCATCTCTATTCTAAAAGCTTTTCCCTGACTGTTCGTGCATTTTGAATTTACAGATAGGAAAGACATATGGATTGTTATTTAAAGAGTTATCTTTTTTAACACATTCTCTCCAGCTGTGTATTGCCAAGAGTTTCTTTAATTTTGCAGTGCTTTCTAAGTCTCTGGGACCTCTTTATTTACCATTTCTCAATGCTAAAGGTCCAGCATGAGAGACTGGTTTGAATCTTCTATGAAATTCACTTACTTGGCTGTAACTTTGCAATAAATTTACTGCTATTCTGCTAGGTAGAATCTTGAAGTATTTGCTGGTTTTGCTTTTGTAGATAATTAGGCAGCAGTTTAGCTCTTGGGAAAGAGTGTAATATTTTGCAAATGTAAAGAATGAGCATAGAACTGCCTGGCCTGGACTTCAGAGTTCTTGAGGAAAAGCTTCTTGGACACTGATCTTTGTCATGATAAGTCTTCTCATTAGAGTCTTTCTCCTCCCTTAAAAATATCTTTAATTATGGTTTTCTGTGGCTAACCCCTGCTGCTTGCATGTTATCACATACACACACATGTTTAGAGTTTACTAAGTTTGATCTACTTTGGTCCCATTTCTGAAGGATACTAAGAAGTAATAATTGAGCCAGCATTATAGAATTGGTGGCTCTGACTGAATGAATGAAGAGTCTGTGACAGACAAAGAGGACCTAAAGCCAGGAGTGTTCATAAATACTTCTGTTCTGTATGTGAGGATAAGCAGGGTGCCATACTCTTATGAAATTCTTTCTACTCCAGCAGTCACTAAGGCTACTAATGCTGGAAATCTTAAGTCAGTACATTGGGGTAACTTATATTTAAATATTTTTAAAGGATTGGCAGAAGAACTCTCTGGATTTTTAATACTGATTTTCATAATAGCTTGGAGCACTGAGGATGTTCCAGAAGCCTGTGGGAGTTAAGGTCATACTAACTTTTTTTTTTAAACGGGTGAGATAACCTAGGTAATTATAAGCCTGTCGGTCTGACATCAGTCTCAGGCAAAATAATGGAAATGCAGGTGTGGGACTTGAATAATAAAGGATTGAGCTCTGCTGAGGCACACAGTATGTTTTTTAAGCACAACTGTTAAGATATAAGGAAGGTAACTCAAGTTACGGAACAGGGGGTGCTACCCAGGAAAAGGATTTAGGTGCCACAATGGTTAATAATAGTGGATAGAGCTTAATTTTTTATCCAGAACAGTAGCCGACGAGAGCTAATGTATTCACTGAATGTATAAACAGGGCAATATAGAATAAAACTGAGGAGACCATTTTATCTCTTCTGCTCTGTGCAGCTAGTGAATACAAAACCTAATCCTCTTTTCCACTATTCAGCAAGGATGTTGGAAACTTGAAGAAGGCTTGAAGAGCCACAAGACTCATTAGAAGATGTGTAGTGATATATTATCTTGAGGAGTTCAATTCACTTTGCAAAAAAAAATCATTAGGGGAAGACTTGATATTAGTCTAGAATTGTATACATGGAGAACTGAAAATAGAAGGCTTAAAACGTAGCAAACATATAAACAGATTAGCAATTGAAAGTAGATGAATTAATGCCATAAATAAAGAACCATGGTGACATGTCTGAAAATAGTGATCGTGAATTCTTTAAGACAGCAAGTTTATAATTCAAAGTCGTGATTTTCTAAGACAGATCCTCTGCTACAAATAGGAATTTCTTCTGGGAATTCCCAAGCCCTTTGTAATACCGCAGGTCAGACTGTGACAATAGTCCCTTCTGGCTTTCTAATCTGCCTCTGTGAGTCAGCAAAGCAAGTATAGCTTTAAGTTGCGCTGACAGTAATGCGTGGCTGTAATTGGGTCTCAGAGCACATGGTGCTGTGTCAGAATACGCCTCCATACACACTCACTGGCTCATGGGGTGATACCCTCCAACTGGCTCTTGATCACAAGAATAACACTGAAAGATCATACTCTTTTAGCACTGTCAATAAAGACAGTATTTTAGTTTCAGCTATTTACTTTAAGAGATAAGAATAAGACAAATAAGAAATCTAAATGGAAGTAACAATGTGAGAAGGTCTGCTTACTCTTGAAGAAGGTTTTTCAAGAATCAGTACCACCTTGCAGAATGGTTGTTTCGTTTTGTTTAGTTTAGTTTATGATGGGTGAGTATCTCTATAACTCTGTAAGGAATACATGGTGATTTTACAAGACCTATTTGATGCTAGCTTCCACTGTACCGTTACCAGGCTGTGGCATTAGAATATAACATTTTCAGTCATTACTACTTACATCACTTCCAGTAAATTATTTAAAAAATATTATGTGTTCATATTGATCACAGTATAAAATTAAAGTCAAAAGTGTTACAAAGAGCAAAACTGAACACATTTTACTTCACTCACAAAAATATTTTAGATTATCAGAATAAGCATAAGATATTTTAGTTGAAATGAAAAATTTTAATGTTTTTCATTTTTCGCCTAATATTATATTGTTTTTTCTTTACAAAGGAGTTTTAAATAGTACCATTGTAAGTATCCGCATAGATCTCTGAAAATGTGCATAAACACAGAAAGATAAAGAACTCACAGCAGCATTAAGAACAAACTACATTTTATTGTTCATGGTACAGAGATTTGCAACCATTTGCTTTAAACTACGTACTTCAAATACAGAGTGTCTATATCTCCTCCATTTAAAAAGTACTCTTCTCCTCTAATTTTATTTTGTTTAGTTTACCGTATGGCAAAAATAGATATGCACAATGTAGTGCTTGTGCCTATATGTTTATATTGCAGTACCTTCTAAATGAATCAGAATAAATACCAAGGTATGAACTGGTATTTTCAGGAATTTTCTTTTGCCCTGTCCCATTTTAGATCATAGTAAGAATTCTGCAAGTGGTTAAGTGACCATGATCTCAAAAAGACTGTGGTTAGTAAATGCACTGACGTGCAAAAGTATTCAAGAATGTTTCAGATTTGTATGGACTTTATTTTTCCACTAACTTTCTTGGCTCTTAAGTAAGAAGGAGTAGTTAAATGACTTGTAGTATTAATGTGTCATACTAATTAAAAGGTATTCGAGCATTCTGCAGATTAGTGTTGGCCTTGAGGCGAGAAAATCCTTTGGGTGAGCACACTGAATTATCATTAATAGAACTTTACTTTTTATTATCTGTGTTAACTTTTTTGTGTAAAAACCTGCCACAATTAGGACTTTGCTCTACTGATGTGACTGGTGTAACGACAGCACTCCAGCTCTGGAGGCAGATCGAGGCTATGCTGAAGCTGAGTGTAAGTCTGAACATCAGGGGGACTGTATTAATTCATGCCACCTGGCCCTAATGCCATCACATATGTGCAAGCTGGTGTGAGGTTTGCTCTGGGTGCTCTGCCGATATCAACAGGTTGGAGCTATACGGGAGTGAGGATTGTGAAGGGAATTCACACTTGTGCACATCTGGTTGCTTTTCGGTGTTTTTGTACTGCTCAGGCAGGTTTACCTTAAGCTTGGGCAGTTTCTGCATCAATTATAAAAATTACTTACGATCATGTGTGAGACCACTGGCATCTTCATCTACTTTGTGTACTCTGTTTACCAAACAAGAACTTAATGAAGAAGGAGCACTGAAAGAAAATGGAGAACCTGAACAAAAACAGAAGATAACAAGATAATGCTTAAGAAGAAATAATTCTGCAATCTTTTGGGGCTTTTATTGTCATTATTATTAATTCTCTCCTTGATTTCAGATTCTGCAGAAGACATATGTATAATTTCACAAAAAAAAAAGAAGAACCCAAATCACTATTAAAAGTATCTGTAGCATAATAAAAAACTTCACCCATTCACCTAACCTAGTCTCTAAGTAGCTAACAGATTCTCTGTGGCACAGAACAGGATGATAAGTGGCAATCAGAATTTGATATTTATTGCCTCAGTATGCAAGACTTTCTCCAAGTTCTTTAGCTCTTGTTGGTGCAGCTTTTGTGAACGAGACAGATAAAGTGTAAAGTAACTATATTTCTGATTTTTTTGTCCTGATTCCATTTCCCAGTGTTGAGAGAGAAAAGGGTAGGGAGTTAACATCACCAGTCACAGCTGCAGGTCTGGCACAGGAACTATGAAACCGATGATAACTTGCCTTAGTTGAATTGTTGCAGAACCCATGGGGCTGTAGGACATGCTGTAGTGTCCTGCATTTTCTCTTCAGGTACTTGGGTTTTTTCGTTAGTTCTCACGAAAGCTCTATCTGAGCACGTACCCTATGACAAAGCATTTAAGGGGCTATAAATAGATATCTTAGATGTATAAAACACTATGCAAGAAAACAGTAAGTTTTCAAGATCTCATGATAACGGTTGATAAAACACTGAAATCTTTGCCATAGACTGTGGTGAATATAATGTTAAATATAAAAGACAGGCTTTGTTAGTCAGGAAGTTTCAACATCAGCACAAAAGAGGATGTGAACGGGATGAGAAATTGCAAGAAATCTCAACTTCAACTGGACAAGTGACGCACATAGAATAACCAATCAAGAATAAAGATAGGGTGCATGAGCTCACCTGTAACCAATCAAGAATAACAATAGAGTGCATGAGCTCACCTATATGCATAGAGCTTGCTAATATAAGCGGGATCAATTGTAATAATAAATGGCTTTTGCTTGATTCACATTGAATCATGTGCAGAGTCCATTTATTTTGCCACAATAGACTATGATTTGAAGTTACTGGAATGGTTGAGCCATCTAGTATACAGCAAACATGAAACCAAAACAGTGTTTCAGCTGACAACAAACTTATCTGTATCAGCACCACAGGAAAAACCCTTCTCTGAAGCTCTCTGAATTGCCCCATTTTGCTGAAAAGCCATGGAGGGACAAGTTCAGTTGTGGCTCTTCTTGTTACGGGGTGAATGGGGTCAAGTGACCTCATCTCCACTCTACTCCGGTATCTGTGGAAGATACAAACTGACTTCGTTACTCCCCACAATATATGGTTTTTTAAATACATGGTACAGACACTGCTTTGTTCACTTGAACTACAGCATGCTTCACAAAAAAACCCCAGACTTTTATGGTATCTGTTCTATGCAAATAATTAAGATGTTCTTAATCATGGCACTTCATTGTATTAATTAGTTTTAAAGAGTAATTACTGTAGTAAGTGGCTGCTTACTTAAGTATTAGTAAAAATGAGAACATTTGTGAGAAAAGGCTAACTGAGAATAGTAAAAGGAGGAAGCAGAATGCAACATAGTGAAGGCAAAACAGTAAGAACAGAAAAGGTTGAACTGCAAACTACAGTCTGGGTTACTTACGATACATCTTTGATTCGCAGTGGTCGATGTTTTGCTTGAGTGATAAGAAAAGTATTGGGACTGTGTAGACTGCTATAAAATTTCAACCGGAGTGTGAAAGGAGTGTACATCACAGGTGTGAGAATAAACACACAGCTTTCCTTTCAAATGGAGCGGCAGACAGCAACTTGCAGCATGCTACTCTCGTGCGAAGTGGCCATGTTTGCTTTGTAGCACTTCATCACCATGCGGTAAGTCCCAGTGCAGTGTCATGACATCTTCGCTCACTGTAACCCAAGCGTGTCAGCGCGGCCCTGGGAAGGCATGGCTCTGTTTGCCTTAGTATCTGGCTTCTCATATCTTTTCACTCTCCTTCCTGGTGAAGGGAGAGAAGACACTTCACTGAGTTTGTATCTCATGTTTGTAGTCTGGCAGGATGGTCCAAGCCATTCATCTGTTTTCCTGAAGAAGTGCTGTGGAATTGCTAAGAATTGTGTGCATCTAGAGGGCTCAGGTTAACTCTGCACAGGTGTCCACAGTGTTGCAGGTGGGGACGTTTACAGGGCACGAGTCAGAGTACACAAAATCCTAAGGCATTTTTGACATCGCTATGTAATGTTCCCAATACAATATAAAAAAAAGGAAATATCTCCCCATCCTTCCCTCTGTCAAATGTTTGCCAGTAGATATAGAAGTTATTAACAATAGTTGATACTTAATATTATTTGCCTATTTATTTGCCCTTCATTGTTTCTGTCTGTGGTCTAACAGCTCCCTGCCACCAAAGTCAGCAGTATCTATTTTCCATGTCTGTGCACTCACCAGTTCTCATAACTCTGGGACTTCCTGTAAGCCAATACATTTTACTAATCCAGCAAAAAGATAAGCTAGCGGAAGATGGATAGTTTACAGCTCTACTGATAAGTAGAATTATTTCATAGCAGAGGCCACTGAACAACAAGGGGAGTGGAAAGAATTTGGTGGGCTAAATAACCAGGAATAGGCAAGGGAATAAGGAGAAATGAAGGCAAGACCTCCCCTTTTTGGTATCAATAAGCCCTTAAATAAGGTCAGTTCCTTACAGCCCCCCATTTTGATCTTATATATCCAAAATCAGATCTCCTTTTCTCTGTTGCCTCAGTTTGTTTCATGAAAGCTATTTCCTCTCAGTGTGATGTTTGCCTCTCCTTCCATTTTCCACAGTTGTGGTCCTACACCCTTAAACACTAGAGGCCAAGACAGGCACCACAGTAGAGTCAACATATTTCCTTCTAGCAATAATTAAATTTTTTTTTGCATTCATAACCAGATGTCTGGAAAATAATAAAATCATGAAGAAGACACAGCTGTAACTTTTACCAGACAATAATAATAATTGTTCCTTGTTCTGGTGTCAGCTACGGGATTGCTAGTTAGAGAGTACATTTTTTTAGGTTTGACCACAGGGTGAGTCTTTTGCATGCAAATTACCTGTGCTGCATCACCAAAGGAAAAGGCTCAGTTTCCTCAAGCTCTCTATCGAGTCCTTACATTGCTCTGTACTTTTCTAACCTTGTCTTGCATGATTTGTAAGTTCTATAGCTTACAGTTTTTATCCCTACACATAGGAATGTGTAGTTTCCTGAAGAAAATAATTGATCAGCTTTCTTCTATTATAAAGTACCTTGGTTTACTGTTCCTTGTGTTTGTGCATATTCATACTACGGCAACAGCGTTCAATAAGTGTAAATACAAAGCATAGGTGAGCTTAAATATGAAACATAGAGACAAGCTCCAGAAGAGAATAAAACCAGCCGAAAATAGGCTGATGCTTTACCCCAATATAAATATTGAGGAATTATGAATTTGCTGCAAGACTGTAGTAAAATCTTCAGAATAATTTGGGGTTTGTGACTTTTTGATATTAAAATGGTAAAGTCTGTAGGTTTTATAACTTACACAGAAGTTGTGCATTATAAATGAGTGGACTAAATCAGATCTGTACTAATTTTGTAGTAAATCTATAGTATAGCTTTGCACTCTTCAACAAAATTTTACTTATTCATCAGTAAAGCATATCCATATTGGCATATGTGTATGTGTGTGTAATATGTGTGATACTATGATATGTTAATAATATATGACCTTGCCAGTACAGTTCATTATGATATGCAGTCTGTATCATTGACTTTAGTTTCTTTTGTTGGTGTATTTGGATGTGCACCAGGACCCAGCTTAGCCAGAGATATGGAATTAGCATATTGTTTCTTGGCGAATGCCCTTGAATGTGTTTGAGTAGCTGTCTTGTGTGAGACGTGAGCAGCGTTGCTTGCAGAAAGGGTGGAAGTTTGTTTCAAACAGTATGCATTAATCCTGTGTTGCTGTGCCTACTTTAAAACCTCAGGAAAGCGCTTCGGACTGCCAGGATCATTGTTCAGTGAGTAGGAAGCAGCAGTGATGGGCAGGTTCATCACCTGGAAAGTCAGTGCTAGGTCACTTTACAAAGTGTTTCGGTAGAGCTTCAAACAGGATCCTCGTGGGAGGCCAGGTAAGAATCTAATCTCACTTTGCGGCCTGAAGATATCACCAAGGAGTGAGAAGCAAACCTAAGGCCTTTCTATTGCTTCTGTAGGGAGGATGAGGGCAGAGTGTGATGTGCTGGGGGAGACATGCAATATAAATTATCTAAATTTGGCTTTATTTCCATAGATGTATTTATTTTCAGAAGTTTCTTTCAGATTTAAATAGGGATTTGACTGACAATTTAACTGAATATTAAATGCTACCAAAAATCAACTTCGTGTGACCAACCAAGAGAGACAGGAAACATGACTTTATATTAATACCACATGCCAAGGAACATTGTGTCACTTGCTAAGATGAATGGAACAAAATGTTGCTTTCTGGCGCAAAGCTTAGAAATGGATAAAATCGCAATCAATCAAATACAGAAACATTTGTGAAACTTGGGTGAAAAATCCAGTGGAAACCTGCTAACATAACTCTGTAACTATCTCCCATTATTGCTCATTCAGCTCATGTGCAATCCCATTGTGAGATTTAAGTTTTATTCTCATCACACTTTTAATCAACGCTTTATTGTGAAAAGTAGAATTCCGTTGAAATGTTCATGAACTGTTGCTTGAGGGCTTTTTTTTTTTTTCAATGTTTTTTCTATCATTTAAATTTGAGAATATCTGCATGTGCATATGATGTAGCATATTTTAATATATTTTTGGTAGTCACATTAGATATGGAAGGAAGTATAAAATTTTTCTTTGACCTTGGTAATAAAAGATGACATGCTGCAGAGTTGTGAGGAACACTGGTCCATGTCAACAAATACCATTTTACACCTAAGGTAAACCCAGCCAATGAGAACAGATTTGGGTGCAACAGAATTAGAGACACAAAACAAAAAGCCAATCATATAATGTGTTTATATACTTACTACTCAGTTGATGAGATCTTTTATTGTTGTGTAAGTTATTTGACATACATTTCGCTGTATCTGCATGTATATATGTCATCCTAAACAAGCTTGGCTCCATGAATTTTTTAGTAAACAATATTGCCAGGAGCTTTTTATTTCCCACATAAGAACAGCAACTGTATGTGCACGTATGCCTTTCTGTGTGTTAAAAGGAATAACTGAATGGCCTTTTTTGGTTTTTTTACATATTACATTGTCATGTATGCTGTGTTTTCAGTATTTCTTCCTGTTTAAAAAGTGGCATCACATCTGAGAGGGAAAGAAGAGCTAATATTAGATAAAACTTGCAAACAAATAATGACATTTTATTTTACTTTTATTTTTTCTTCTTACTTCAATACACTAACTGTTTACTGATCATAGATTTTACTTAATGAAGAAAACATCTCTGCCATTACTACTTGTGGTCAATAGCCTTGGACAGAAATCAAAGGAGTTGTCACTGATGAAACTGCAGCCATCATTTTTGCCTTTTTGTCTTGAAAATCAAAGAGGACTAAATACCACTTAGCTTTAACATTGTCCACAAAATAGTAAGAATAAGAATCATAAGAACTGGGAAAACTGAAATTAAACTGATGAGAAAAAAAGCATTAAGGCTCAGACTCACAAGGTATTTCTAAGTCTAAATTCAGTAGATTTTAATAATTCCTAAATGGAATATGAGTCATAATGCTCTGGGAGCAAAAAATCACATTTCTGAATTAACTGTTGTTGCATGGGGTTTTTTTCTTAGGGTGAATAGGGACAGCTTCTGATCTTACACTGGTGTTATTGCATTGTCTGCTGATTGTAATTACTCCTTAAAAAGAATGCAATGTTACAGAAAGTCATTCATGTACAGATGAAGTTCTGATTCTCCATGATACAATATGTAATATACTGGGATAGATTGCTCTGAGTTATGTAAGTATAAATCTGGATTAGCTCTATTGAAATCAATGTCGTTTTTTCAGTTTATGTGTTTTAGTGGTATTTCTGAGAAAAGAATGCAGCCTGCATGTTTTTAGATGAAAAATGTAGAAGGAGACTCTAGAAACAGCATCTAATATTTAATCCCTCATAATCTCACTTGGTTAAATTAAGTAAAGAAACAGAGGTTTACTTCCTTTCAGTATCTACTTTCATTGCTGTTAAGCTGGTTTTTACAAGCACTGAGACCCAATAAAAGTGCTTGTTTACTTCTTTCTGTATTGTACAGAATTCTACAGAAGGACTTACCTTTTCGTCCTACAGAATATTTCTCTCATTTGAAAGTTTATTTTCTATTTTTAAAATTATTTTATTTGCCTGTTCATCGTTGCTGATTAACTCAGAGAAGTCTTTCACTTAATTTCCTGTGTGACATACATCCCCTAGCCTCTACCTCCAAATCAAAGTATTTCCATTAATTTCCATCACTGTTTTCTTCATTCTGTTATGAAACAGCAGGAATTCTTGCTTATAGGAAAAACCTATATTAAAACAACAATACATTTTATTTTATCTCATATTTATTCTTTCCTATCCACTTGCATACAAATTCTAGTTTACTTTGTTCATATACCTTAGATTGCTTATAACTTTGGTTATAAGCTAGATATTAAGTGAGTTTATCTGTATAGAAGTTTAGCTTGACGTCCAGTGACTTCCACTGCCTCACCAAATGGGACATCAAGTTTTGAGCTGTGTCAGTCTGGCCGGGTGTAATATAGATCCATCCATGAAAGTTTAGGGGGAGCTTTTGCTCATTGTTTACAGCACAGATTTTATTGGATGTATTCTAAGATTTTATTAGATATATTCTGTGTAAAACAAATAAACAAACATATGTATATGCACCTATATACATACATACATTTTTATTTTATTATATATTTTATATTAAAAATTTATTTTTTTATATACATATTCCTTTGCCTTCAAATAAGAGACTTCCAACCACAGATTCATTTAGCCTTCACAGAAGTCCATATGTAGCTGAAGTATTGTGAGGTACTAGACTGAGGGATGTGAACACTGTGGCAACAAAAATTTGAGGTATTTTAGCCATTTATCACCAGTCTGCTGGGACTCCTGAGTATTGCTATGTTTATTACTTTATTGTCTGTCTCAATTATCCCCCTACTGATTATATATAGTTTATTTTTCTCACTTTAAAGACCATTAAGTCTGAAACAAATCTATTTTGCATTTTGTAATATAACATATGGGTTTACATTGAAATATAAATTTGAAGAAAAGTATAGCAATAAAATTTATCCTTGAAATAATATTTGCTATTGTGATATATGTAATAAATAACACTATAAAGCTGTAATAAATAACACTAATATTAAAGGTTAAGTATTGGAACAAAGAAGGAAATTGGAGGAAAACAGTAAATATTAAAGTAAAATATATTGGTCTTTGGCTTTTTTTATAAAGGGTTAGATGGCTATGAATTCTGAAATTTCTCTCCTAATTTTGAAAGCCGATGGACGGATGAGAGGCTTTTAAAATCCCTTTTGACAGATCATTTGTTGGTTAAACTGAGTCATGAGAGCTTATATTTAATTTTTTTGAAAATCAGAGGCAAGGAACTCAAAAACATTTAGACAAATGATAGAGAAGCTGTCTGCTTATGGCTGGTACTATTTATGTTGAAGAAGAGCAACACAATTGTTATTCAAAATATGACACTCTGCCTAGTGAGATAATAAGAATCAATGGCATATACACTAAACTTTATCATCTCGATTTTTTTTTCCATACATGAAAATTTTTTGGGGAAAAAAGAAAAGATATGCGGTTCACATGTAAAGTAAGGCAGTCCCACTCAGCAAAAGTAATGCAAGATATCAACATTCTGTGTGTGCTGTGGGAAGGACGAAAAAGAAAAGTTCTTCCTGTGGAAAGATCCGTATGAAGATCTTTTTGGTGATAGAGGAGGAGGAGGAAAAATTAACATCAATATTAAAGTGCAATTGGGTTGGATCAGAAGTCTTGATGATGCATCTGGGAGCAGAATAATGTAAATCACTGCAGGTATAATTATGAAGGTAATTGCAATGCAGTGTAAGTAGTACCAAAAAATGAAATTAAAAAATTGCAAAGCAAATAAAATCATGAGCAGCCAAAAGACAAAAAGTTTGTGATAAATGGTTCATTTAGACCTGCAGTGCTGTGTGGGCAAAATTGGATTGCAATCATAGCCATTTCAAAAATGAAAACATTAAGAGAAAAGGAAATTGGACAGAAATGGCATGGAAATTACAGCCTTTGATCCGTTTTTGAAGAACCTTTTATGAGACATCATCGTGAGTGGGCAGCAAATTCTTTCCAATCTCATCTTAAAGCACTTGTGAAAGCTTGGAGACCATGAAACTGAAATAAACCTTTTAGCTTGGATTGTGGGAGCGTATCTCTCTCTGCTGACCTTTTTTAGCTTTTATAAGCAGCACAAAATTGCACTGAATCTTTAGTGCAATAATATGGAATGTATATAGTAGGTGCAATTATATAGAACATAGCTTAGCACAAAGATATAGAGAGGAAACAATGTTTTTCTGTAGTAGCACTAGCCTTTCATTAATTTTCCGCAAAAATCAGGAAATAGAGGTGGGGATAGACTGCATGTTGGCTTTAGAGATGTGTTAGATAGAAGTGCAGATGGGTTTGGCAGCTTATGATTTTGAGGGCTCACTTAGTCTGGGCTGAGTAAGTCTCTGTCTAAACTTGCCTCAAGTTATATTCCTGAGGAAGGCTGTGTCTTTTTCTTTTTAATAATGCATTATTTTGTATCTTCCGGGTTATCCTGCTGTCTTGAGGGAATTACAACGTCTCAATGTGGATATTCAGTGTATATATGCAGAGAAAAGAGGTAAAATGTTAACATGAATAATATACTGTAATTGCCAAAGCATAGCCCAGCTCTGCATTAGCTTAAATTAGATTACGCTCTGAGGCTATAAAACAAAGATGATCATAGACTTGTTCAATCACTATTAAAATATCTGTAATTCTGTTGTAAAATGTTAATGTCTGGATGTATTTGACAGTGCTCCTTATTAAATACCAGTAATTAAAATCAAAATAGATTGGGTTAGCTGTCCCATTCTGTGAAATCTGAGTAATTAGCTTTCAGGTAATTGGTCAGATTAGTGACTGTATATAAAATGATTATTGTCAATGAGAAGAAATATGTTACATCATGATTTGAAGGATCATGAATGCTGTCACATAAAAGAATAAGCACACTATTTTACATTTCAGTAAACAACAGCTGGATTCTTCCAAGAGTGCTGCTTAAATCAGATTCAAGCTGCCTGAAGCAAAATCCCTGTTTATTTTCGTATTTTATTTGACTTGACTGAGTTCTGTTTTCATTAACATTTTCTATCTGACCTTTTGAATTAGAGAACCTTTTTATTCTGCAGAAAAAGTCAAGTTTTCCTTGAATTTGTGAAATTTAGGATCTCTTCTTTTTTTAACTTTCTGTGGCATTATTAATGTGGAAGATACTCTCCATTATAGAAAAAAAAAAAAAAAGATTATAGGAAAAATTAATGTAAAAATAGTAAAAATATATTCATTTATAGATTATTAGATTTTTTATTTTGGATTATTGGATTATTAAATGGGAGGTGGAGACGGAGCTGTATTTTGCCATTGTGTTGCTGGTATTATCATTATTAATCGTTTATATAGTTTACATACAGCTGCTGTTCACATCTTACGCAAATAAAAAATGTCATCCATGCCCTGAAGTGTTTGCAATCTAAAATTCGACAAAAGAGCAACAAAAGACATAACAGATGATAGCGGTTGGCTCTAGAGTGGGAGGTTTGGAAGGATATGTTATTGTTTACCTGCTGTCCTCTTACCACTTTCAGTTTGAAATGCTTGCTTTAAACAGGCTGCAGACTTGCTGAGGGTATATTCTGCCCCATCATCCAGAGCATTAATGAAGATGTTAAACAGAACTGACCCCTGGGGTACAACTGCTAGTCACTAGCCTCCGACTGGACTTCATAGCACTGATCACCACCTTCTGTGCCCAGCTGTTCAGCCAGTTTTCAGTCCACGTCACAGCCTGCTCATCTAGTTCATACTTCATCAGCTTCTCTATGAGGATCTTAGAGTGTCCAAAGCCTTACTGAAGTCAAAGTTGACAATAGCCACTGCTCTCCCATCATCTGCAAAGCCAGGCATTTCATCATAGACTGTTGTCAGATTGGTTAAGCATGACTTCCCCATGATGACTACTCCAAATCACCTTTTTGTCCTTCATGTGCCTGAAAATGGTTTCCAGGATTACCTGCTCCATGACCTTCCCAGGAATGGAGGTGAGGCTGACCAGCCCGTAGCTCCCTGGGTCTTCCTTCCTGCCCTTCTTGAAGTTTGAAGTGACATATGCTTTCCTCCAGTCTTTGGACACTTCTCCCAGTTGCCACAATCATTCAAAGATTATCAAGAGTAGCCTTGAAATGGCAGCAGGCAGTTCCCTCAGCACTTGTGGGTGCATCCCATCAGGGACTGTGGTCTTATGTATGTCCATTTTGCTTAAGTATTCTCTGACTTCATGCTCTTCCACCAAGGGTACATCTTCCTTGCTCCACACTTTCCCTTTGGTCTCCAGGGCCCAGGATTCCTGAAGGCCGCTGTTGCTAGTAGAGACTGAGGTGAAGAAGATATTCAGTATCTCGGCCTTTTCCATGTCCTGTGTCACCAGGTCCCCTGCCACATTCAGCAGTGGGCTCACATTTTCCCTAGTCTTCTTTTTGTCACCTATGTACTTATGGAAGCTCTTCTTGTTGTCTTTAACATCCCTTGCCAGGTTCAATTCCAGGTAGGCTTTAGCTTTCCTAACTGCATCTCTGCATGCTCAGCCAGTATCTCCATATTCCTCCCAGGTTGCCTCTGCCTGTTTCCACCTTCTGCATGCTTCTTTTTTTGTGTTTCAGTTTTGCTGGGAGCTCCTTGTTCATCCATGCAAGCCTCCTGGCATTTTTGTCTGGCTTGTGACCCGTGGGGATGGAGCACTTGCAGCTCTTGCAGATAACAGTCCCAGTTCTCACAGCCTCTACTCATATGACAGATGCTCCAGTCTCTTTATGATCTTTATGGCCCTTCTCTGGGTTCCTTCCAGTAAGTCCATATCTCTCTTGAACTGGGGAACATGGAACTGGACACAGCACTCCAGCTGTGGTCTCTCACCAGTGCTTTTTCTATAGATGGTCATAGCAAGGTTTTTAAGTAATGGATGTGACAAGAGGAGATTGTGATTAACATGTGACTAGCACTTTCATAAGGGTAAGAGGAGTAAAGTTTGCAAGAAAGAAAAAGGAATGAAAAAAAGCAGTGTGAAGAATCAAAAGAGGACAGTCAGTGGGGTAGAAAGCGCAACTAATTGGAAGCAGCAAAATACAGCAGAAGGATAAGGTACATATATTGGGAAGGTGAGTGGGAGGATGAGGATAAAAGGAAGTAGCTAAAGCTTGATAAGTTAATTGAAGGCAATAGGAATCTTATGTGTTTATTTCAGCAAATTCTGGTTAGGGAACAGGTTGTAGAAGTGACAGGTTGTTAAAAATAATATACACCCTGTCTAGATTTCAAAATTCCTAAAGTTCAGCCATAACAAGTGCCTTTGGGGCTTTGAACCTGCTTTCTTCAGTTGGTGGCTGATGATTGTTTTGGTACCTCAGTGGGATGTGCTTGGAAGAGGAACTGAGTCTAACGACAGCTGTTTCAGAAGGACATAATTTGCAAAGGTGGTTCCTTTAGTGGAAAAAAAGCTCTTGTCTGGCTGTGGCTGAAGTAGATTACACAGATGTTCCAAAAAGTGAGTTTATTAATGTATCTCTTCAGAACATAGAGAAGCTGTGCAAAATGAAAACAGGGCCAAAGGGATATTTTAAATTGCCAAGTCCTCACAGGGAAGATAAAAGCCAAACTTTAATTTACTGCTTAAATTATACACATTTTTATACTGAGCCACTGAACTGTTGAGAAACTTAAATGGTCCTAATAAGGGTAGCATGAGATTTGAACAGGTTTATTGTGTAAGAACAACATCACATATTTTGTGTATCTGTGAGCCCTAAACTCTGGTAGGACCACCCTTTATCCTTCCTTTCTGAGGGATTGTTTGTTTGTTTTGCTTGTTAAGTATTTCCATATCTTTTTTGTTGTTTTATAACTAACTTGAGATTCAGTGCTAATATGCAGAATACATGTCAGTTATTTAGTTCTGTTGCTATATACTTCATCAACCCTAAATCTCCAAAAAGTGTTTAGATTCCCTATTGAAATCCTCTCGTTGAGAAGTATGGCTGCTTTGGTCATCTCCAGGTAGGAAATATTAACTTGATAAAATGTCCAATGCTAGCATGTCTGTGCTTGATCTTCATGAAATGCTGTGATAAATACCTATTTTGTTTATTATAATTTATAGAATCCACCAACCTCTGCATAATCTTTGATTTCCAAATCATGAAAAGCATATTCAACATAAAAACCGAGAAAGTTTCTCAAAGTTCTCAGTTTCCAAATGCCACAGACTCTAGTATATGTAAGACTTTCGTGTAATGTGTCCAAACAGTTGATAAGTCAGGTCCCCTGTAGACTGGAGGGGAGAGAAGGGAATGAATTCCAAAGGCTAGGAACAAATAAAATACTACCTAGTATTCCCTTGGCTTCCTTTCCTTCAAATCAAGAGAGTTGTTATACCATTGCTACTGAACCATACTTACAGTCATGTAAGACAGACATCCATAGTATCTCCAGTGTAAAATACTTTCTTCTTGAACACAGGTACATTAGCTGTAATAGGTATTAACATATCTATCTTCTGATAGCGAGTAATAGGTAAGTGGAAAAGGATTCACAGATGACAGATTGATAACTAAGGCAATACTGTTCAACCAAGGATTTCGTATACTTGCATAGGATTATGTGGTGATAGGGAATGAGGTAGATTTCTTAGCCATTTCCCAGTTTCTCATATCTGGGTCTATATGAAAGAATTACAGCTTTTGAATACAAAATGGGGAATTGCTTTAGTGGTAGTCAAAAACTCATTGTGTTTTATTTGTTTTGTTTTGGGGAGGTGATGGAGGTGATGGGAGATTGGGGTCAAATCCTTTTTTCCCATTTTTACTAAAGTATTGTTTTATGTTAAGGGTTCTTATCTTCTTTTCAAACTTCAAGAAGAAAATATAAAAAATAGCTTTTATTACCATTCTGTGATATTTGTAAAGATGGTGAAGGAATAGCTCCTAAAAAGATATTTCTCAAGTTTTAACATACTGACTTTTTCATTACCGCAGCAGGTGGTCATTTTCATATAAATGAAAGTTGTAAGTAGCAACCCACCTTTTCACACGGATTCAGTTACAGTGAATGCTTCTAAAAGCCAAATCCATGAAAAAAACCCTTCCTTTTCATTCTCTCTTACTAAATAAAATTAATTTTTAAATATTTTTTTTTTTAATATATACTGGTCATAGTCTAAATGCAATAATATAAAAAATAATACTAAACTTTTATATTTTTTGTGGTCTTTTTTTCTTCTTTCCATTTTTATTCTTCTTAGTTGATACCAAAGCCATACATAGCATAATTTAAGTCAATGTGAAATTTATTCTTTATATGTTTGTAAAATAGCTTTCAGCTTTCTCACAGACCTGTGCTATGCTTTTCCCCTTTCCTCACTTAATATTCTCATAAAATTCACCCTCTTCTTTTGGGGCAATCATTATTTCCCAGGCTGGGAAACAAATTACAGTGCAATGCATGACACCTCATAAACTTGCCAAGAGTTGGACTCATCTTACCTAATTTTAGATCTATAAAAGTTAGACATCATGTAAATACATTAAAAAATTAGGAAAAATTGTATAATCTTTCCTGTGTAGGTGTCTGTCTCCAATCTGTTTTCTCTTCTTAGTCTGCTGCTAGCTCAGACTTAGTATGTAAAGTCAAGTGAGACAAGTCCCACTCTGAAAGTCCTCAGTGCCCTAAGAAGTCCGGTTAAAATACTAATCTATCTAAGAATTATTGAAGTTAAATGAAAAAGAGGCAACACGCAGTACTGATTACTAATGATGTCACTACCGTGTTTGAAATGTATTGAAAAGTTCATAGTATTTTATGGGGTCCATAAAGATTTAAATAAAATATTTCCAAGTAAAATGAAATGTGTCTTGGAAAAGCATTGTAAGGTGCCTGAGCAACATTTTAAATAACAATTCTTAAGCACGGCTTAAGGGATGAGAAGTGCACCTTATCTTAGAAGTACAGCTTTTAACCTGCACGCCACTAACACCAACAATCAAAATAAATACTGCTTCTGGTAGGATTCCCTAGCTGAAGGGCATTTAAAGAAATTATTCCCCCACATGAATTTCCAAAGACATTATTTGTCTAGGCAAATGGAAGCAGTGTCCTGGTGCAGTGCTATAGCTGCTATCTTCAGCTCATTAGGTTCTGCTGTAGGAAACAGATAACACAAAGAGTTTGCACAAAATTGGTCAATTTAACTGAGGGTGCTTACAACTCTTTAAATCTGTCTTTGTGTTGAGCAACCTGCTGGCAGACAAAGGCGGCAATTTAAATCCTTGGCATTTCAGATCCTTTTAATCATGACTGATGCAAACTTTCTCTATAAATGTCTATTCTGTTGTATTTATTGTGGTGAAGAAGGATTCTAAAGAAGTATGTATCTGTTGTACTTTGGTAGAGATGATTCCCAAGATGACCAGTATATGTAGTAACTAGATTTCAGTTTCCCTGTCAAAAGCATTGTGATTTAAATTGCTATGCTTAAAACTACGGAATTCTATCCTAAGCACACTTGCAAGGGTACGAATGTCGGCATGCATAAAAAAAGAGTTCATGATGGCTTAGTGATTATTTTGACATACAGTTTGTATCTTTTTTAAATTACTGTTACTAAGCTCAACTGCTGATGGAAAATATGTATGCATTAATTAGTACAAGGACCGATAAGCTTATTAAATCAGGCACATTATTTTTTGCATATAAATTATGATATTACGGAAGAAAGGTTGAGCTGGACATAAAAGTGCTAATAGTGATTTGTAAAACAATTTTTATAATGAAAAAATATTGAAGTTGATGATAAAAGGGCATCTCAGAAGAAGGCACTTAGCTTTAAAGAACTAAAGAACTTCATTCTTTCCTCACCCTATACCATCCTTATACTATAGCGCTCCCCGTTTTTGCAGTTACTCTCTTTGTACTGCTGTAAGCACAAGAGATTACATCTGAGTCCCCCACACTGACTCTAAATAAAGATTCTGCAGTTTCATTCCAGATATTTTGAGGTACAGATTTCTTGTCTTAGAGACGTGAATGAGCTTGTTTCAGTGCCTGTGATAGGAAGGGTCAATATTATGCTATTTTGCAGTTTCTCACTACAAACAGAACATGTAAATCTATCCAGTTAAATAACCCATGAACTGGTACTTGAACTGCAGAGATAACTGTAAGTTTCTTATTCTTCTCACATGAAGATTTACTGAAAACAAAGCCACAGGCAGTTTTTAATATTACATTAACACCATTTCACATAATTCTTAACTAGCATCTTTCAAACCTTTCTATGGAAGTGTAAAACAACATTGACTTGTCACTAAAGAACACTATCAATGATTTATATAAAGTGTTTCATGAGTGGACATGGTTCTATTAAAACTAATAGCCAAAGATGTCTATTTGTATTATTTATATGTATATACAATTTTCAATTGAAACCATATCTAGAGCATTTTACAAGTAGCATGTTACTGTTTCCTTTATGGAAATATATCTGTGTAAGAATTGCTGATTCGTGCTCTCTATACTCATCATGTGCTACTTAAATAAAGTTGACTTTTCTGAGTTCTGAAAGCTAAGCTCACAGAAGCTAATGAGAAACCTCCTTTGAAGTAATGGTGAAAACCCAAAGCTTCCATTGATCTCAGAGAGAGCTGCGTGTGTACAACAACTCTGAGTATTACATTGTTTACTTAAGTCTTTGGCAGTCAATTTGGAAATAACCAGTTTTAAGATACCAGTTTTCCTTTGTGTTTCATAACCACGTCTGCTTAGTAAACATCGTGAAATGACAAACTGGTGAATCAGTTCGGCTGAGACGTGAAACCTATAGTTTAGAAATTCTGCATTGGAGGATCACCTCCATGTTTCTGCCTGACAGAAGGATTATGTTAAAATGAAATATTAATTCCCCAGAAAAGCAAGATTAAAGATTAGCTATTTTATATTTCCTGATTCTTTTTATTTTAAAATCCATTTTAATAAGCAAAATGAAGTAATTGAAATACATATTTGGTTTAAAATATTCTGAATAATGACCAATGATAATTGCCATAAGTTTTCAGAAATTATAACATTTGGGTATTTTTTGTTTTCTTTTTGATTTATCGTGTCTATTTTCATTTTTTATTGCCTGTGGTTTTTCAAAAACTGTAAATAATTTAGAGATGTCCTAGATTTAGAAAATGATGTTTTAAAAATCTGTGATTTAAAGTGTGCCTGGAAAAGGCACATTATTATACACAAAAATTGTTTTCTTGCTTTCATGTTAAAAGATGATTCGGGCAATGGTAGACCGTTATTCTGGCCTCAGTAATATACAAGTATTTAGAAGATATTTTAACGAAACAGTAATTAGAGGCATGAAGGTAACGGAAGCCCACATGGAATTAACAAATATAGAACCATAGAATCATAGAATTGAGCATGCCAGACTAAACTGACCATGTTCTTTGATGAAATAGCTGTTTTTTCTTGAGAAAGGAAGCTCAGTAAATTTTATCTGTATGGACTTTCTAGCATTTGATGTGGAAGCACATTTAAAAAGAGGTCTTAGTTATGTTGTAAATGTGTACAAAAGTGGTAAAGTGATTAACAAACTGTCAGAAGGGGTAAACATGATGATGGGCTGTATTTAAATTTCTTGGATAGGAAGGGGGTTATTAGCACAATTCTTAAAGAAATGTTGGTCTTGGATCAATATTATTCATTTATCAACTGGTCCTAGAAAGTCAGAAAACTTAAGAGATTTACCTCTGATACGTATTGGAGAGTTTAGGCAGCTTGTAGAAGGAATGATATCTCTAGGGAGAAGGGTTGAGATTGAGGAGAGGATCATTAGAAATAGATAATGTGTGTAAGTACAAAATGAAAGGTAACTAGTGATAATTTCTATCCTATCCGGGTTCTCATCCCTTGAAAACAACAAAGGAGGAAAAAAAATATCAGTTCATGGGTGACTAGAGATACCACCATGGAAAACTGAAAGATTTCTGGGAGTTATTGGGCAAGATAGTCAAGAAGAATGGAGATGTGTTAATTTAGAAAGACACAGGTGAAATTCCACCTGGAATGCTATATACTGTTCTTGCCATTACTCTTCCAGGGAGATAAATCCATATTAGACCAGACAAAGAGAAGGGTAATTAAAATGATCAGGGGAAGAGGGAAACTCATTGCATAAGCATAATCAGTTAATGATCAGATGTCTGTCACAGTTGTCTTAATAGCTGAGGGTTGGACAGGGACCCTGAAGGTCAGCACAGGCTGGAAAATGAATTCCAATAGATCTCAAATGGAAAACATAATTTTCATGTTGTGTTTGAATCCCTGTGCTATGTTTTCTATGTTCCTTAGTATTCCATATAAGAAATTATATGATGCCAGCTTTGACAATTTCTTAATCTTAGCTTTGTGCCAGTTTATCATAAACCCTACATTAATGACACGTGTGTGTGTCATTAAGCAGTATCTTCATGGTCTGTCATTTTAGTAGCTCGCAACAATGAACAGGTATCTTCACACTGTGATGCACCAAGATATTCAGCATCTACTAAAACATACTTTGGAAGTCAGTCCTTTAGTGACCCATCAAGTTCATATGAGTTCTCTGTGATAGGTCATTTCTGTGACAGAACTGAATCCAAAGTTCAAGGCTAGCATTTTCACTGCTGGATGATTTCTTTTCTGATAGCATTTATGCAGCTTCAGTAGTTAAAAGATAGCACTAGAAAATCCCTGGGAGTTCAGTCTTATCCTTTCTAAATTCTAAGTGTTGTATTGCCTAACAGTATTATTTCAATATTTTTATAAGGGGCTGGTCAGTATAGTACTTACTGATAAAGGGAAAAGCTGCATTATGACTTGTTGGAAAAATACCCTCTCTACTAAATAATTAAATTTCAGAATAATATTGGGCTACTCTTATACTTGGGGCCAGATTTCGGAGTAAGATGTAGTCCAGTAATGTATTTGTTTAGATATTTACATTGAGCTGGGCCTCCTACATATTATTAGTTGTCCAAGATTGCTCCAGGACTATGGACTCTGTCTGAATCACATTACAAAGCTCTGGAAATGCCAAATATGAGTCAATATTTGTGGTGTTTATCTGTACAACTCAAGACAAGTCTTATTCTAGAACGGCAAATACTTCTGAAAAAAGATTGAAATTCAGCTGGCATAAAAGTTTATATCAGACTGAACCGCTTAGGCCTGGCCTTGCTGGGGAGATGCAGCTGGAGAAAGGACAAGGAAACCCAGAAAAATAAAGAATTTCACATGGGTAATTGACCTTATTGCCCTGCTTCTCTATAGGAAAGAGCCTGCGCTTTCTAAAATGCTTGCCTTCATCTGGTAATTTGAGTTTGTTTCACAGCTCTTAGAAAGTGGTATTAGCTGGGGAGCTTCCCCAGGGTTAAGTGTGTAGAGCTAGGTCTACAAAGTCATATATAATAGTTTAGTAATGTTAATGTGCACATCATGTGAAATATTCCGGTTATTCAGACATGGCACTAAATTTTCAGCAGATATTTAAGTCATTGAAAATTGCAAATTTGGAAATGACTGCCAATTAAAAAGAACCTTTAATCTATTATAATGACTGTCAATTCATGTTTGAAGAGTTGCTTGGAGGCTTTCTCCTGTTTTGAAAAGACTCAGGATACTTGTTTTGTCTAATCATCTCTTTTCTTGTCCTAATGTGTGTGGAGGTTTTATTGTCATTGCATTGTTCAGGGAATGAAGTATATATGGATGATTATCTGTCTTTATCTAGACACGCATTGGTATCTGAGATGGCTTGATATTTTCCTGCTTGCCTTGAAATTTCATTCCTTCCAATTTTCCTTCTAAAATATCAAATACAAGTTTCAACCCTGAAAAATATTTCTAGAATGATCACTGTTGTGAGTCTTTCTAAATTCTTCATTTCCCTTCAGAACTGGGTCTCTTCATTTGTTCTTTCTGTGTTGTGAGTTCTCAGGCAAAGCTACTTTATTGAGCTTTCAGTGTCATTGAATTTAAGAGCAGCAGCTCAGGCCTTCTGCCAAGTCAGTGTTTTGGGACTGAAATTGTCATTGTTTTTCTTTGTCATTGAAAAAAACATGACATTCAAACTTGAAGCCAAAGTCCTTTTTTGTAGAATAAATAATTATCCTGACATAATTTGCCATTTGTACACATGGCATAAATTTTGTGAGAACAGAGCAAGATGGGTTACAGTCCTAAAGAATCCTGGTTCTGTTTTCTCAGTTTATGTCAGCAATAATTTCTCCTGGTCTTTAACTGAGAATTCCACGTGGGGGACAAGGTTTGTATGTTGTGAACTTGCTAGTCTGATGCCATATTTAGACTGGCAAGAAGCCTCATGCTTCCAGTGTTGGATATTTTAATGGCTGGAAGCAAAATCTTTTACCCTTGATGAAATGGTATCCTGTGTTTCTGTATATGTAAGGTCTTTTTATCCTCATTTTTCTCCATTTCATGTTACTATCTGGAGGACTGACTATGGAAAAAGCAGCATCAGACCCTTGAGTTCTAGCTAGCTGTCTGTATATTAATGTCTCATTTAAATGTTAAAGCCATGTTTACCTCCAAGTTATGAGGATGTTGTGCTACACTGCTAGTCATTATAGAAAACTGAAACATTAGAGATGCTGAAATGTGAAGCAGAGGAAATGTGCTTGCTAGGAAAGTGCGTCAGGCAGCATTTTAAGATTTGTCTGTGTCGCTGTGCTGCTGATTTTGCTTATTTGTTTTTATGTTCTGGCTTTATCTTTCAGTATAACATTTTTGTTTTATATTGGCATTTAGAGAGCTATGGATGGCAGCATATTTAGAGTATTTTGATGTAAAGATGCTGGCATGGGAAATTTGGGAATAAGCTTTTCCATAATGCTGTGTACAAGTTGGATAAAGTCCTTTAATTTTTCTGTGCTTCAGTTACTCACATACAAAACCAAGATAGTATTTCCCTGCTGCCAGCCATACTATTCTTCCACTCCCCACTACAGCAAGGGAATAGTCTGATAGTAAGGAGAGGGAACTCAAAGCATTTGTATTTAGACCATCAGAAAAGGGTAATCCGGCTAATTCCAAATTTTAAGAAAAGGCAACATTTGTTACTTGTTTATAACTGGTTTGTTGCAGTTACATTCCATGCCAGTTTGCAAAATTCTAGCTTGGTTTGGCTTGACGTTTGGGTGGATATATCACAGTATGAAATAATGAGGGCAAATTTAGATGAGTCTCTGATTGTGCATAGCTGGACTAAAGGTACTGATGCAGTCACTTCTTGATTTGCCTGAGCATATAATCATTGGACTAGATAAGGATTCGCCTGTGATATATATCAATAGTCCGAGTTGGCAAGTAAGAGAAAAGAACAGAGGTCTATTTTTGACAGAAAACTATTTTTGCTGTAAAATGAAAAACATATAATATGCATATTCAGTGTGGATTAAAAATATATGTTCCTCAGAAAAATCATTACATTTGTTGTTGAAAGTTTGCTCTAGTTCTGATATACAGCCAAAATAAACACCTGAAATTTCAAGAGGAAACACTAACTGCAAATGAGAAATAGCTGTTGTGGATTGTTGCCTTGAAAATACAAGTGAGAAAAATCAAAGAAGCCATGTAAGAAAATAAAATATCAAAAAGTCAAGAAATGTGCTTGAAAATATTGTCTTCAGTGTGTCACACAGTGAAAGCCAGTTATATCATCTACCCATTTTCCCATCCCCATGCCTCCAAAAATCTAATCCCTTCCTACAAAATACGGCCATTTTTTCAGTTCTGCGACTAGCACCTACAGATTGAAAACAATCAGCAGGAATGTATGCACTGGTTTGAGAGGGCTGAGGAAGAAACAGAGATCTTCAGACCACAAAGTAGCGCAGCTCAGACTGGGTGGCTAGGGCATATGTGGGGGTGTGGGAAACCCGCTGACACATCTTTTGTCTTCTCACACATCCCTGGTGCATCTTCTAATCACTGGCTGTGGAAGTGGGGACTGGAAGTATTGCAAAATTTGCTGAAAAGGGCTTTGAAGTTTGTCAAATTCATCCCAGTGTGGAAGGGGAAAAAAAATCTGCTTGAATTATTTTTACATGAGGAGAGAATTGCTTCCTGCTCAGCACTAGGCAATATCAGACTGTGGGTCTCCAACACGTACAAACGCACTTTCATGGTGTTTAACTGTAGGGTTTGGGTTGGAACCACTTCAGAGGAATATTTGATTTGATTGAACATTCCCATTGGATATTTGAATAATACAGGATTAAGATTTTGTCTGTGGTATATATGTGTGTATTTTTACAGCCTGAGTTTTATCATAAAGATAACTGAAAAACATCCTTTTTAAGACCTGCTAGATGTAAAAAATCTGCAAAATATAAATCTTGCTGATCAATTTACATCTAGCTCTGACATGCAACGTGTCCTTCTCTTCATTAATAGAAGAAGCTGGGAGGAGTCAGGTAGAGCAGGAGGGTCAGGAGAGGGTTGGAGCTGTGTCAGCTGTCTTTCCCCTCATGGCTTTGAACAGTTTTGCTGTCCTCGCTGCCTCAGTGCCAAGCCCCTGTAATCCTGAGCAATACCTACAGCAGAAGGATTTGCTGTCTGAACACAAACGCCTGTGCTAGCCTCCCTCCTTCTTACACCGTTGTCTGAAGGTGTGTAGCTGCTGTTGGATCTGTTCCTTATTGTCTAATTATATTGTCCAGTGAAACAACTAAAATATGGCAAGAGTAATTAACAAAAGAAAACAAAATCTTCTTTTTTTTTTTCTCAGCCTGCTGGGAACATACACACAGCCACAGGCTGTAGCTGACCCACTTCTTGATAAATCGCACAGCAAAAATGACACTGAGGCAGCTAATGCCATCTACTGACTAAAGTAACACCACTACCAGGATAGTCAGCCTCAAAAGAAGCTGGCAGGGCTGGGCAACATTAAAAATAATCAGAACATTATGTACTCTTCTTTGATTAATTATAAGATGAGCTTGTGAAGTTAAACCAGATGCTTCAGAAATCAGGATTCATTTGTCTTAAGCTTGTTCTGCAGCAAGAAAGCTAAAATAATCTGTTGTTAGAAAAGCCTTTCAATAACCTGATTTTCAAAATTGCTGAGTACCTTCTCTCCCATTGTCTTCAGTGAGATTTGTGTCTTCTCAGAATCTCTGAAAATCTGTGCTGATACTGGTTTGCTAAAGATACTTTATATTCTGGAACTCATTTAAAACAAAAAAACTTGCCCTTTCTCATCCCCATTCATTGTTGCAATGAGTTATACCCAAGTGTGTTACAAGGCTGATTGTTTTCACTTCAGAGGTGAGACTGGGCTTTTTATCTTTTGATTTTTCAGTATGAAGACATAATCAGTGTTAGGTATGTCTCTGCTTTATGATATCTGCAAGTAACCACTTAATTTAAAATATCTTTTCCTGTGTTTATATTAACAAATACATTGCTTTGATGCAATATGCAGAGAAATTTGCATTTGAAGAAAGAGCCACATTTCCTGCTAAAAATCATTCACTGAGCAAGGTGGATTACATAGAAGATATCAGCATCCTCTAGGTTAATAACAGAGAACAGTCTCTCTAATAATGAATAATCGCTTCTACACGGTAAAGCAAATCAGTGGCCTCAGCTCTTTTCTTAGACAATTAAATTATAAATCAAAGTCTCATTAAAGCAGACGAGGTACTTCAGTATGTTTTTAAGTGGGGTGGTGTTGCTTTAACTGGTGTCACTTCTCTGTGTGATGAAATATTAATACTTCTGAGGCAAAAGCCTACTGGTTGTGTGGAGCTTGGTAACTCCAGAGATGCTGCCTCTAGTCAAAGTGTATCTACGCGAGCCACCTTTCACCCAACAAAATCCTGACTGGATTAAAGCTCTGGATCAGTCTTTATTCATTCTCTGGCCTTTTTTGTACATGAAACATCCAAAACTGACTTCTGGGACAGCACCTTTGCATCAACTTTGTACGTTCCATCCTATTCCACAGTGGATCTGCATCCTTTATTCATGGCCTCTGGACCACTGCTTCACTCTGTAGCTTTAATACAGAGGCAGTTTAAAATTTTATGGAACTTTCCACATTTATCCACTTTTCCACTTTTTCAGGTGAAAAGGACCTTTGGTCTTTTTGAGGAAACAAGGTCTTTAGCTAAAAAGGAACATGATGAAGGAGGTGTCATAATGTAATAGGATATGGAGGAGTATACAGGATCCAGTGTTTAGAGTTGATGTTGTTCAGGTCATCTTCTGTAAATATTATAGTTCAAAGAATAAATGCAATTAATAGAATTCATTCACAATTTCGACTTTCACATAATTTTGGCTCTCCGTCCCAGAATTGTTTTCATTCCATATATTATATCTGTATGACATTGTACCAAGTAGTCTTCATTCCTGTAGTGTTTGCCAAGCTACCTACTACATCAGATCAGGATAATTCTTTGTTTGACCAAAATCCTTCCATGGCCTAATTAATTACTCTTTTAAATTGATTCTACCTAATACCTATCATAAATAATCCAAGTTTGAGGTCATTATGTAATCTTTAACTTTTTTAAAAATGTTTTCCACTACTTCCATGTGATTTTTTCACTTAAGTCTGTTCTATGTTAGATGTTTAAAGACTCATAGAATCTCTTTACAATTCTCAATTTTATTACAGATTTTTTGATTCTGTTTGTTTTTATTTACACAGTCACCGTAGATGAGAACAAGTTGAAAGAGGGTAGATACAGATTAGGTATTACAAAGAAACTCTTTACTCTGAGGATGGTGAGACACTGGCACAGGTTGCCCAGGGAAGTTGTGGATGCCCCATCCCTGGAAGTGTTCCAGGCCAGGTTGGATGGGGCTTTGAGTAGCCAGATCTAGTGGGAGGTGTCCTTGCCCATGGCAGGGGGGTTGGAACTAGATGATCCTTAAGGTCCCTTCCAACCCAAACCATTCTAAGTTTCTATGAAAAGATATGTAAACTTATATTAAAACATTCCGTTCTCATTGTTAAGATGTTTTTTACTCCTCAAGATTTGACTGCTGATTACTTTTAAAATTTAAAATGTATGTTGTGGACAGTACACCTCGGCAGTAAGCATGTTGACTAGCAGAATAATAGCAGTCATTTCCAATTCTCTTTTAATAGCTTTCAATCCGCCTCCTTATAAGGGAGATGTTTTGAAAATGTCATGGATTGTACTGTTTCACAGGTGTTTATAAACTAGCAACTCAGATAGTCTTGCATTGAGTTTCACTTTGTATGACCAGTCAGCTTCTGTTGATCTTAATTCAAGATCTCCGGGGCCTGTGAATAAGTAAGGTTTACCTGAGGCTGGCTAGAACAATTACAATGCTATTGCAATTTGCCTAGAATATCCTATTAAAGTGATAAATTAATTTTTTTCTGTAGAATTTTTAAATTGTTCAAATGGTCATTTAATTTATTATTAACATGATATCTATGGTGGTTCTGAAACTCTGTCTTTTGGAGGGGATTTCTTGTTTTCAGTTCTATTCCATGGACTCAAACAGCAATTTCTGTAGAATTTATTGCTCATTTCATTCCTTTTATGTTTGATTGGACCTTTTCTTTTAGAGATTGAGGATGCATTTATGTTGAAGCTTGACAAAGAAATATATCTATCTACATATATAAATCATAATTACATATATTTTTACCAAGATACTGTACTATACAGGAGTTTCCTAAGCAGAAAGCATTTTTTGAGACAAATGCACAATATTTTTGTTGCTTTTGTGTGAATTTAAAATGTTGTCTAGTGTTTGCTATGGTTAACATGAACTTTTGGGTTTCTGGCACCAATGAGATTTGTTCCACATTGGTTTAGTAGTTAAAAACAATAGTACGGGGTTAGGGGGGGAGATTTTTTGTTGAACTGGTTATGTTGGTGTTTTCTTTATTTTTTAAAGTCATTTAGATTCTCTAGTCAAGTTATTTATATTCAGAACATTTTCTGGTACTCACAGAGGACATATAGGAGAAAATATTGAAGGTCTCGTGGCAACAATATATGCAATAGACAACTCACTGTTGTTTGCTGTATCTAAGAATTTTTAAACAGCTCCATTACAAACTGTGCAGCATGTACAAGCACGGGTATTTTATTAGCTGTTATAAACTGGGGTACTGGTTTCAGAAAAAAACTGCTTAACGTTATGTGATAATGGCTGACTGTGAAGGATGAAGATTATGCAAAGAGCATTCATAAAGAAGTTGTATTTATAAATAGAATATGAAAGCCCATTTTAAATTGCTTCATAAAATTTGATGGCTTTAAAGAAACCTTTCTGCCAAACAAGCCAGTCGTCTTGTTTTCTAGAGGCGTGGATTAGAGCAGGATTACTCAGCGGGTAGGAAGCACAGACCAGAAGTGGGTCACAAGGATCATACCAGCTAATGGGCAGAATCTGGCAAAAATCCCCCAATCTCTGTGACAGAGCAGACGCCTTGAATAGGGATGAAAAAGCTACTCATCCCTCACAGCTGTCCTACTCTTGCTGCTTCTGCTGCTCCTCCTGCTGCAAGTCAGCACCTGTGTGGTGCTTTCTCTACCTAACCTGCTTGCGCATGGGCCCTTTTTCTGCCAGTTTTCATTCATCCATTTCATTTCATCTGGTGATTACCAGAAACTGCCTCCTGTAGCCACTTCAGGTTACCATGCAAACTGGGGAGACACTGAGAGGATGGGTTTTGTTTAGACCCTGTGAACCGGAGCCATGGCAGACCAAGGTGAGAACCCAGGAGACCACTGTGGGCTTGAGCGTCTTACCCTCAGTGTCACCACATGGTGCTACTGAATCTTGCGTTATCGCCAGCTACCTATTGTGATTTCTTTAGTGATCTGTCGAAAGAAACGAAAGAGTGTTATCCTTGTTTGTCTTTCTAATTAATATTGCTCCCTAAGAACCAGGTGTTAGTGCTGGAACTGAAATTCCTTGAAGTCAGTCTGCCGCTGGGGTGCCTGTGACCACCTCATTCCTAAGTCTGTATAGGTGCATGCAAGAAAAAGGATTCAGAGGGAGACAGGGCTCCTTACCTAGGTTTGTGGAAGGCTGTTCACCCTGCCTAATAGTCTGTCTGTCAATGGAAATGGAGAGATGTTACATCTCGGGAAGATTCAAAGGAACCCCTGAAGGAATCCATTGTTGTCCTTTGAACGCCTCATGTAGACACCTTGTACATGGCATTAGACAGCAAGGAGTATGCCTTCTCCTCGCCTCTCCCTCCTCCCTGGCCCTGTTTCTTTTCCAAGAAGAAATCTGCCTCTCAGGATCCCGGGGAGAGCAAGGGTGCTCCTGAGAGGCCACGCTGCGGTGTGTGCAGTGAGTTCACACAATTTTCAGGTGCCAAGTCCAAAAGTTCATACCTTTGCCAGAAGTTGGCAAGAAGTAAAAATAAATTATGTTTTTTCTTTCTCCCTCTTCCACTATTTAAATATGTAAGCCAGCATATTAAACAGTATTGTGTAATAGGAGGGATCTAAACAAGACTTCACACTTGTTAAATTGAAAGATCTGTAGAATGTGTTCTAAGGATGGCAATTAAAATACATAGACCACATGAGCGAGCCTCAGCATTGGGTAATTTTTATTTATTCATTCCTTGCACTTTTTACTTTCCTTCCTGTGACCTTTCTTAGGACTTGTGACTCATTCTTTTGTTGCATTGTTTTTCCCTCTTCCATATTTCACCTTTTCTCGTAGAATCTTTTCTCTCACTTTATTCTTCTTTTGTTTTTCTGTTCTCTCTCCTGAATTGCACTCAACAATCACACCTCTCTGTCTGTCACCTTCTTCCATGACTGTTTTACTACCTCTAGCACTTTCTAAGTGCTTTATCCTTCAGTTTTGTCCCTTGATACTTGCCCCTTCCAGGATTTCCTTTTCCTTCCCATCACAGGTGTTTTTAGGTTAGCGTTTTCCCTGAAGATTTGTCTCCTCCCCATCAGCAGTAGTACTGAATTTTCTCTGCAGTAGGAGGAACATGAGTGGGCAGATGCTGATTGTGTCCTGAGGTAGCATCACCTGTAAAGAGGAGAAGGAAACTTGCGTCTGAATTCAACCCAGACTTTTCTTTCTCCTGTTGGTACTGCTGGTGTCAGGGGAAGGCGCTGACTTCAGAAGACTGAAATGCCAGTCTGAAACATCAATTAAGGTCAAAGAGGAACACAGCACTAGTCCTTTTAAATGCTTACTGAGTTTAAATGTTAATATTGAGCTTTGTGAGATACGGAGTTGGGAGATTTATAGCCTCACAGGTTTTTGATTCCATGCCCATTACTATTTAATTAGTTATTTCTCTTACGAGAAGTTGAGTTCTGCTTTTGCTTTTTCTAGCGTTTGATCACTACACTCCACAATCTTCTTATCCAGTCTCCTAGTAAATATTACATAGCAACAGAAGATGGTGGAAAAAAATGTGTTCTAGTGGGGTCTACTGAATATTGGAATATTGCTTAGCCATTCCTTAGTCAAGTCTTCATTGATTTTGTATATATTATCTGAATTTTTGTGTACCTCTTCTTTCTTCTCCAATGAAGGAAGGGAACACTGGGTAAAAATCTCTCTGCCCAGTCAGAGCAGATGTGGCTGAAAAGGTGTTATTTGGGAACGCCACTTCTGGATACTGCCAGCCCTCATATGCAGTTGTTCAGACGCATCCATCTCCATGTACAAACCTAAACAGACTTCTTTTTTTTTATTATTTATTTAAATAAAGCTTGTCATCAAAGGGAAGGCTATGTTTAGGTCAGAAAAAATGTTTAGTTTCAGGCAATAAAATAATTCTTAAGCTTTTAATGGTTAATTTCTATTCTGTCTCTTCAGTGCCTTAGAAACGTTTCACAAAGCCAGGCTCCTGAGGTGCCAGGAGCAGACACTGGGAAGGGGTTCAGCAAGCAGGACCTAAAATAACATTTAAATGTAGGTGCATAATGAAGAGAGGATAAAGATGATCATAGGTAGCAGCAGCACAAGGCAAAACTACATTTCACAGAAATTGTAGTGGCCTACTTGTGTCATCGCAGGTTCCATGCCATCCATGCTCTCTACTTTCTTCTGAGGCTCTGTTTCTTTATCAATCTTTTGGCAATGACAGGAGGTGCTCTTAGGACTAGCATGATATGTCCAGATCAAGAAGAGAAAGCTGAAAAATAGGAAAATACGTAATAAGATCACTAGGGGACTGGATAACCTGAATTTTACAAAAAGAACAAGCTTGTTCACTCTAGCAAAAAGACGACTAAGAGGAATATTGAAAAATATTGATGATATAAATACTAGCAGGGGAAAAATACTATTGAAGCTAGAAGACAACTCTGGCCATGAATAAACTTAGACTGGAAATTAAAGGAAGCTTTTCAACCATGAAAGCAATGAAATTCAGGAACAATCTTCCTGTAAGTGTGGGAAGAGAAACATCCTGAACTGAATTTAAGAGAATTTTGAAAAATTTCTGAAAAGGATTATATGACACTCTCGAGTGCCGGAATCTCACTTTAATTGCCTTATCTCCCAGCTAACTTTCACTTTGGACTACATTCTTCAAAACTTGAAGAGTTTTTAGTGTTTTTATAATTTTTGAGAGTATTTTTCTAAAATGCTTGTTTATACACATATGCATCATCTCTTATAAAAGGTCTCCTGGGAAGCATTTTTTTTGAAGTCTGTCCATGAAAGCATCTATTTAACCCTTTTCATATCCTCTGAGCTATTTTCACAGAGTTTTTTTAGTTTTTCTTGTGGATAATTGAGAGGTGCTCTGTTGTACCAGTTGGAATTATTGCAGGCCCTGTACAAAAATTGACAACTTTTTCTAAAAAAATCAAAAAAAATGTGCTCATTCATATGATCTTACCCATCTGACACAATTAGACTGAGTTCTTTTAATATGGGAACAGTGAACTAAGCTTGCACAGCTCTGTGAATCAGTCATCTCAATAATAGCAATTTTCAGAAGCTTTATTCTTTCCCCTTGTTTTTCGGTGTAATTGGGATGACCATTGTTTCACCTTATCCACACACTCCAATAAGATATTATGTCCCAGAAAATGAGTACTTCAATTTTAGACTGTACCTCTTAGAAGTCTCCAGCCTGTAACTCCAGTGCATGACCTTATTTTGTCTGCCGTTGTCACTGGGTTGCCCTTAATTATATTGATATATTCAAAGACTTCCCATACAGAAAAGACTAAAATGCTGCATCATATTTTGCTACTATGTTTTCCCTTCCATTTACATTTCTTAAAATGCCTTGGAATTTTGTCACAGTGCCTTCATACATATGCATGACATGCCACTGCAGAAGACAGAACTCTTTATTTTTAGAACTTATGAAAAATGCATCCAAACTTCAAAGATTAATTAGAAATCAAGATTTCTGATTAGATATTTTGGGATTCAAATCATATGAGACCACTGGAATGTAGACAATAAAAAGGGTGCTATTAATGTGTCTTTAGAGAGAGAAAATATCTTGCATAAATCTCAAGCAGTCTTCTAAGCATTTGGGAGACAGGAAATACAAAACATAAGCTAAAATGACAATTCTGCTGCCTACAGTTTGTAGCTTGTGATAGTTTTAATATGATTGCATATTGTTTCTTTCCTGCTACATCACTAAAGATGTGAAGTATCCTGGAATAATCTGCGTTCTATATATCAGAACTCACTGAAACACAAAACATGATGTAGTGTCACAATTTAACATTTCTGTAAGTGTTATGTGCTGACATAAATAAATTTTAGGATTGAACTGCTTTATTAATACATTAACAAACATTATTATCTTCTCTTTGCTGGAAATATTTTTTTTGTTAGCAGGTGAAAATCCACTAGCAGTTTTTGTAAAGTTGGATGTTTTTCATTAACTTTCAGCTCTCACAGATGTACAAATTTAAAGTCTTTACAAATGAATTACTTTAATTAGGAATTTAAAATGCTAATCAAATATCATAGCCCATGGCTAGTCTGTGCTTACTAAATTTTGCAGTATTTTGGATTACAAATATTTTGTCTGCCTTCTCAAAAAAAAAAAAAATATCAGATTCGATTGTAAAGCCTATTATGCTTATATGTTTATTGAACTAAAATAATGGGCTACATAGAGCTAGTTGTATAAAACCAAAAAATTACTAAACAGAAATTATTCTAAATTTTGAAATATAAGCATCTTGAGATGAACTAATAGAAATGTCAGAACTGCATACCCAAAGGTAGAATTTGCAAACAAACATTAACACTTCTAGTCTTATTCTTGGTACCTTCAAGTCTTATAGTTTATTTTCCTGTTTTCAAGTGAAAAATCCAAGGTTAAGTATGTGAAGGTTGTAAGATATTTGAACTACGTCCAATGCCTACAGCTTGTGGAATTCATAAGCTTCCCCATTTGAAAGTAATTCACCAGTTTGCTCTTTCAGTGATTATAGAGTATGAGAGAGAAAGTCTCTCTTCTGTGCTTAGTGACTTAACCCACCAAAAAAGCCCTACTGTGCAGTTTACAAGCTGTGCAGCAGAACAAAGATGTTAAAACAGAATCTGCTTCCTTTTTTTACCAAAAAATTTTTCTCGGTTCAAAACTGTCCTTCTCTGTATTGGGCCTGTTCCTTAACAGGTAATGTTTGCCTGCCCAGAGCTCTGCTCATTTACAAAATCTGCGTATTAACTGTAGTATTTACTTAGTTCTCACTCTCATGGTTCCTCCAAAGACAGGGAAGGTGATTACTGCAAACAAGAAGAATCCCATTTTTAACTACTTATAGTTTATTCTCTTTAAAATGAAAAACATTTCAATCAGATCTACCTGAAACATAACAAATTTGCTACAATGTGCAGTTTGAGATGTGCTCAGAAAATATTGTCTTCAGGCATTCAAAACAAGAACTGTGATTATTATTGAGCGGCTAATGTGAAGAGATTATTTTCAAACATTAACTCTTCCTTTTTCCTCTGCTTTATATCCCTGCCTTACTTGATAAAAATAAAGCAAAATAAACAAATAAAAAATTCCACAACAGGCAATGAAAATGTAAAGTTTCATTTAAAGGAAGGGATGATAGGCAGGAACATAGAAAAAAAACTCATGTGGTTAGCCTTGAATATATCAGGCACTAGGTGGTGACCATTAAAATGACTTCAAAGCAATATGCAATACATTACTATAGGGTGAAAGAAGCAGTTATTCTAACATCAGAAGTGCATTGGATTGTTTAACTTTTCGACTTCTTGAACATTATAGCCATTTTAGTATAATTAAATGAAGGTGAGTTGGATGACTATTACTTTCCCGTATTTACAGGGCCTAACCATGATTCATACTTTGTCTATAAAAGTGTGCAACAGAAAGGTAGTAGGTCTTGGAATACAGCCAAGCGCTGTTATATGTTTATGAGTATACAAAAATATACGGATTTACTATACTAGATTAAGCCTATGTTCCATCTAGTTTAATATAGGTTAGTACCCATCCAATATAGTGTAGTATGGCAGTATTTAGAATCAGATGCTTCAAATAGGCATGCAAGAAATCCTAAACCAGCTTGTTATGAAGCAATCTGTCATAGGGGAAATTACTCCTAACCCTTGACTGCTGACAGTTTGGTAAGTGCACAAAGGAATGAGACTTTGTAGCTTTCCAAAGGGTAGTGCAGGTAGTTTCGGAAGAGAGTGTGGGAGAAGACTGTTTAGGTCACATTGCAATTCACTTCCCAAAGGATACATCTGATATCTCTCTGTTTACACAAAATACTTTTTTTCCTTCTCTCTCAGGTCTCAGAAGAGAGAGGTTCTTGGTTGTGTATGCCTGGAACGTAATCAAAGAAACTTGTTAAAATATAAACCCAAAAGAGTTTACAGAGATTTATATTAACAAAAGTTAAAAATTGTTCCTGATAGATTCCTAAGATACAATTTCCTTTTACCTTTTCAGTACTAGTTTCCATTACAAGTGGAAGTGGTGGGCTCAAAATATAGCCAATTAAATTTTGTACGGCATCATTAGGCTGCAATACACAATGAGATGAACAGGTTTGCCAAAAACCAGTCCTTTATTTTCTATACTATTATAATGAATTTTCTTACACAAATCTTTTAACCGTTCCTGTGTTCTAATGACACAGTCATTTTAAATTAAAATTGCCATCACTCCTAAACAGCTGCAACTTATGAAAAAGACCTGAAAAGAACTGGTTATTATTCACTCCAGCTATGCTAAATTAATAGATTTATTTACTTATGTTGAAGTGTTGAGCAGTTGAAGTTATGCTCTGCAAACTGAACCACTTCCTTAGCCCATTAGATAGATGCAGAGTATCAGGATCTATAAATGCATTCTATCAAATATTTATTTTGTACTGTAATTAACATTCTTTGTTGCCTTGTGTGTGTGTGTGTGTGTGTGTTCTGAAGGACAGTCTCTGCATCAAGGACTGTCTAAAGTCTTGTCTGCTGTAACTATGCTGACCCATTCCCACTTGCACAGGTAGAACGAGTGCTGTAGAGAAGGCATGTTTGCTGGTGAAGTTACACTGTCTTCTGAAATGGGTAATGTGGACCGACAAAAGCTGTTTCTATTAGGGTAACAGCATACCTTAGAAGTTTTGCTGACATGTCTGCGCTGCAGAGGTCTGCTGGCATAGCTATGGCCTCAGTTAGATAAGCAAAACCGAATAAAGAGAACAGAGGAAGGAAGGCACAGTTGATGAGAAGAAGGGGAGTTAAAAGTAAGAAAGGGTTTTGCTGCATAGCAAGAGAATTATGAAGGTGTGGGAGGAGATTTTTCAAAGGCATGAATGATAGCTAAGTGTCTAAATTTCACTTTCTGCTTCTGAAAATCTCTTGTTAATATTACACAGAGACTGAGGTAAGATAGAGGGGAAGAATAGAGAACAGAATAGAGAACGTCTGGAGGAGGGATCTAAAGAGATAGGCTGAAGATGGTTAATGAAGCAGAGAAATGTGATTCTTGGGGGAGCATGAGTCACGCACCAGGATAAGGAAAAGGGGAGCGAAATGACAGCCATGAGCAAAGGGAAGAGGTGTGGCTAAAGACAACAAATAAGTAGAAGAAACTAAGCCTTTAAAAAAGGTACACATAGTTTATTTAAAAAGAAACAGACATTAATGCAGGTTGTGCTGGGATACTGGGTGATGACAAGGAGAGTGTCTGTGTCTAACCTCACCTGCACGTAGATGCTGCTGCAGTGCACCCCAGGGTGCTAGTTCTGATTATCCAAATTGAAGGCCTGCTACAACATGTCATGGCTTCCACTGAGACTACACATGTAGACATCAGGTGTAAATGCAGCCCTAAATGCCTTTTAGGCTAGTATGTATATTTCAGCATAATTCACAACCTGTATTATTGACCAGATTCTCATTTCACAGCAGGTATCATTTGCCCACTTTGTCACAGGATGGTTTGTCACAAGAAGTGTGAGCGGGCTTCAACAGAAAGGAGCACACTTCACCTACTGTACCACCTTTGCCTGTCAGAAAGAATTAAATGGACAAATAAATGTACCTAACTGCCATGTTTCTAACCACTGCTCTGAATGCTAGGCAAGAGTCTGCTTTGGTAAGCAGAATGCAGATACCTAAGACTGCAGTATCAGTTATTTCCCTGCTGTCTCACAACTAGCTTTGTAACAAGGCAAAGTGTGTGCCCTTGTCTTCCTGTGTAGACTAGTTTCAGAAACTACTGCTGCTAATACTAAGCTGAGCTGGAAAGGGGGTGTACTGTAAATCTAAAAGTTGTTGATTCAAGCATTGCAAATAACCCGGTAAAATATGTAATGATCATAGAGGTTCTTGTTATGCTAGATGAAAAAGTAGAAAAATAAAGGACTCGGGGGTATCTTGAGAGTTTGAGATGATAACTTCAGTGTTCTGGTGGCACAGCCGTAGGTAAGTTCCCTCTGAACTGAGCTCTGACCAGAGAACTTAATGCTGTAAGGCAGTTCTCATCAGCTTGCGGTGTCTCACCTCGTAGGTCCCCGCTTTCAATACAGTTCACTCTGTCAGCAGAAAAAGCTGCTGTGTTGAGCTATTCCCATGTCACAGGCAATATGCATATGTTGAAGTGTTGTGCCATCACAGCTTTGTGAAAGAAAACATCCCAGTTGAAAATATCCTGAAGGAAAATACCCTGATGTGCCATCACAGGTCGGTGAAGTTGCACTAAGGTTGCTACATCACCTCCCTGAATTTTGTTCCTTAAACTGTCCTCTGCTAAACTCATGGGACTGGAATGTGGGATCAATAAACAGCCAGTGAAGAAGTCACTGAGCTTTAGTCAGGAATCTGCAATCACAAAGAATAAGAAATGTTTGAGTGAGAGAGGTAAAGAATACTTGTTTAATCCAAACTAACCAAAAAAGCATCTTTACATGACAATTTTGACTGAAGTTTCACCTTGTGTGCAGGCAAAGGCATCCCAGTTCTTCACCCCTCCTGATCCTTTCCTTCTTCTTCTGCTAAATTTACAGCCTCCAATTTGTTCCCATTAGCAATATCCACTGTCAGCCAGTGCCTGACTGATATTGCAGTTCTTTGCTCTTTAGCATTTCTTCTACAAGAGCTGACAGTGTTTCAGAGAGATGACACTCTCCCTCTTTGGAGACAGCCAGCTGCCACTATATTTTCTTCTCTCCCAATGGTGTATTTTGGCAGTAGATTTCCTTTGCAGCTGTGACTACAATTTGCATTTGGAGAGTATTGGTTTAGAGAGAGAAGGTATTTAACAGAGCTAACAATTATTGTTTTCAAATGGTTGGAAAGGTGATGAAAATTCCAGTCAGTGCTTGTGCTTGTGGATTAAAAACAAATATCACTCGTTGCCATATATGCAGCCTCTTTCTCCTGCTGAGACAGCTGCTAACGACGGAAGCATAGATGCCACATTAGCCCAGGTTTCAATAGGAAGGGACTTTCAGTGGGGCCTTACTTCTTAACCTGAGTCCAGGTTTGTTAAACTCTTCAAGGAAAGCTGGACTGCATGTGTGTAGGACAAGGAAGCTGCAGTTGTTCCTAACTTCCAAGGAGATACCTTGGCTTTTGGTTCTGTAGGTGCTCTGTGAACTTAAAACTGATGGTTTTGTAAAGGGCAGAAGAAAGAAAAAAGCACTATTTAGTGTGTGCTAAGAATTAGATAATACACTTTTCCATTTACAGAAAAAGTCTTTTTTTTGTCTTGGTTTAAACAATTTTAAATTATCCTATTTATTTTTTTGGCAACAAAAATATGAACAGAATGAAGTTCAAATCTATGTTGTTTCAAGCTTTTATCTCTTTTTTTGCTAGCAATTAATAATAAACAAACAGGAATTACAAGCTTATAATTAAAGGTTTAGTAGTTGCTGCTTGGTTTAAAATGCCCTTGAAGTGGTATTCCTCTTTTCATCTTTCTTTTCTCTTTGCTAATGTACATTCCAGCAGGGCTAATTCCCCTTTTTTCCTCCAAGGGCTTTGTTGAAGTGAAGGCAAAACTTTGACTTTCGTCTCTTCATATTTATGATAATCTTTTTCTTGTCACATTCTTAACATTTTACTGCATCCACTTTCATTCCATTGTGAACATCCCTTGTGCTCTAAGTCCAATTTTCTGCTTTTACCTCACAGTGCTTAAACTATCCATTCTATTCTGCTCTGTTTTCATCAAGAACCAGCCCTTAGCAACTAGATAACAGCCTGATACTGAAGATTTCTTCTTTTCACACACTATAATACATCTTTTCTCTTCCAAAGAGATTTCTGAAGCTCATCAAATGCCCGTGCTACAGAACAATGCATCCGTGTGCTTTCGCTCAAATATCTTTTCTCTTCACAGAACTTTGAAATGCTAACTTATTTATTACTCTCTTCTAAAGAGAAAGCAAACAGTTTCATCAATCATATTGAATCCTTTTGTGGTCCCTTTTTATAATGTAGGTATAATCTCTGGAAAGCTCTTGGGTCCAAGTTTTTGAGAGAAAGCCAAGGATTTCTTTAATAATTAGTGCTACATTAATTATAGAGGACCAAGCTCTTGCAAGTACTGCTGGCATTATCATTTGATTCCAGTCCTGTGTTTACATGCTTTCACAAAGACAAAATGCCCAAGCCATAAAGCAGAAACACATGTACTGAAAGGGTCTTAAAGGTCATGCTAGCCTCCCTCCATCCTGCTTCTGTTTTGGCTCACTGTCTTTATCCTTTTCCAGAGCAATACACTTTGATTTACAGATTGCAGAGGGCAAAAAAACAGCTACCAGAGGCTGAAAATGAAGTTAAAATTATGACTTGTCTGTCCTGGTCACTTCCTCCTCTTGAGCACATGGAGCAGCAGGGAGAGTGAACCGCTGCCTTGCATCATCTGCCCTGTTGGCTAAGTTTATCAGCCAAGCAGTGGTAGCACACGACCTTGGAGGATGTGTATCTTTAGTGCTGATGCTCCCCAGCTGCAATTCTGCTATGCCACACAGTGCTCAGCGGGCCATAGATCACATAACAGTAAAAATGGTACTGTTTTCAGCTAGAAGTTTGCTAAAGTTGTATAGTTGTACACCAGCTACGGTGACCTAAAAAATTGGGAACTGAGTGTATAACTAATTGTCTTTATTCTGTGCTCTGTGACAACAGATAATCTTATTTTCCTATGCACATATGTTCGGTAAGTTTTTTGTTTTCATTTTTAAATGGATCGTGGTTATAGGTTAGGGTTTGTGATGCCATAGCTGTATATAGAGCTTCACAATAAAAAAAATAGGGGAGAAAAAAGAAAACTGAACAAACAAACAAAAAAAGCCTTATCACATTGAAGCATTCAATTATACAACATGATCATCAAAGAAGATAATATACTGAAACAGAACAGATTTTTAAATTATATTAATTATATATTTATACAAAGGAGAAGTCATAGTTTCTCTCATGTTCATTTGCTCACTTAAAACTGTTGTTTTTCTGCATGAATGTTAACTATATAGCACTTAGCGTACATGCAGCCCTTCTTCTTCTGTCCCAGTTGGACAATTAGCTCAATCAGCTAAATCTGCAGAAAACTTAAGGTACGTGACAATGTGCACTAACATGCTTAATTGCTGGAGATCTAACTGCAATACCTGCTGCACTGGGTTAAAAAACAACCTGTAACCATCCTGTAACCAGTGAGGTGTTCAGGGCAGTCCAAGTTTAATTACCAGCAGGTTAAATAAAATTTCCTCGAGTTTCCATCCACAAACTTGAAAAACTGAATTATCCTACTCACAGGTTTTTGATGAACAGCACTTTTCCCCGAACAAGCAGTAAGTCAGTGCTTTAAAACAAAGAGCACTGTACTGGGCAGAAGGAAGAAGCGCTCAGAACAAAATTGGGAAAGCCAGCAACAGCAATAAATCAGCCATGCCTATTAAGTAGGATTTCTATCTCCCCAGGTTGTTTTGGCAATAGTGCTAACCTTAGTTGCCCTCCTGCAGCAGTAAGTGGCTAATGAGGCAGAATGGTCTATCAATCACTGCCTCAGTCAGAATGCTACTGCAGACTGTTGTCCAAATTTAGGGTAGATCCTTCCCTCAGTCTAAAAGGGCATGATGCTCTGGGACTTTACCTGCTATCCTAGATGAGGCACTCAGGAGGACTGCTTACAGAATTCAGCCCAGGCATCTCAGTTGGCCTTGGTCCACCAAGTTTCTTTCAAAGCTGTGCTGAACTTCCAGATGGAAACGGGGAATATTCATGACCTAGAAGGCTCATACCATCAAATAGAGACACTGGACTGCTTTTGTCATGCTATTTATACAAGCAGAGGAAATCCAAGTTGTGGATTTGATTAGAGGATCCCTGATGCTGTGCATATAAATGCCCCTACCTTCTACAATGTTGGGCTGTATCATAGCTTTAGACCGAGCTTCCCATATTATATCCAGAAGAAGTAAGTACCTCAAAATGGGTTGCTCAGCAGCCGGCATGCTGAGTGAGAAGCTGCCTAATCAGCAGGCTATGCTAAAAAGAGGAGTGACTCATAAATCCTGCTTCTCCTCTGGACTGTCTCCAGCACCTTCTTCCAGGTGATGTTTGTGTCCTCTCCTGAAGGTAGGCCTGCAAGTCCTTTTTTTTCAAAAGCTGAACAGCGATGACTCTTCCCTTTCGGAGAGGCACAAATGAATTGAGGCAGCAACATTTTTGTATGCAAAACTCAGTGATGGGAGAACTCACTGAATGAAGGTAACCTTAGATTAAGGTCTGTCAGCTATCCAAAGGAATTCCAAGCTATGTCATGTGAGCTTTCTCTGGTTTAGAACCTGAAAGTTTTCAATTTATGAAAAACCCTAAATTACCATTCAGTCCTTAACGTTATTTAAACAAAAAATATCCAAGTAGTTTTCTTTTTTCCTTTTGTTTTGTTACTTCCTCATCTTTATTCTGAGGTTGCTTTCTCTAGTATTGCTCATGAGTGAGCTGGACACAACATTCTTGTGAATGGGATCCTTGCTAAATTGCTCATCTACAGAAATAATTGCAGAACAAGAAACAGTTGTACTAACAGCAGAAAGCAGTGCTTATACTAATAGTTTATGAACTGCCTTAGTTTACAGTTATCAGTTGTTAAAATAACTTCAGATGTGTGTAAGGGCATCTTTTAAAAAGATGGCTACCCAAAACACTGTGGGGAATGCATGATTATTAATCTCAAATTAGGAATTTTTTTTCTTTTCAGTAGAAAAATGTTACAACTTAGGAATTAATTGTCATGTAATTGATTGATAATTTTCCCTCCTGCTGTGTGCGGAAAGCTATTGGATGATGGCATATCATTCTCAACAGGAGGAAAAAGTATCAGTCATTATGGGACAATTAGTTCCAATTTCCACTATTTTCCTTCCATGTGCTGATAAGATTGCCTTCAAAGTTTAAGTACAGTAATTAACCATAAATATCAAATAACTTTTTTTTCATTTTTATTTTTAACTTAAAAAACAAATCTAAATGCAGATGTTTCCTGTGCCCCCGTGCTCTTCTTTCCTGGACTGGTGACATTCATGAAACGATAATTTTCACGTAGCTGCAATTAACAGAACCTGTCACAGTTAATCAGCTTATGTTCATGGTTTTGCAGCATTGTTCCTGATTTCATTGCTGATATGGTATGACTGAAGAAAACCCTGAAAAATCTTTTTATCAACATCACAATTTATGAATATTGTGTATTTCCCCACAAACCCACCATCTGTTTGCAAGAAAATTCTTGGCCTCAAACTGTCATTGTTTGCTTTATTGACAGTGAAATCATCGTACTTGGTTAGTCACCTTATAGCAAGAATAGTAGCATATCATTAATGCACACGTGGGAGGAATATACCTATTATATATACCTTTACAGAGAGATATATATTTGTGTACACACAGGTACTTTACATGTATCTGATTGATGTGTGTGTGATGAACCACTGACATTTTTTAAAACTAGAATGCATCTGCCTGAAAAAGTTGAATCTTTTATTGCACAGAATTTGCAAAGCTTGATCTACAATATTCACTCACATGTGAGTATTTTTCCCATTAGTACACTTGGGTGACACATCTTAAAACTTTAATGCCAAATACCAACTGTTTACAGTTTTGTAAATGCCAACCATGTAATTTTATCATAGGATCTGAAAAACTAGCTGAGCTGTTTCCTTCTCCCACCTATCACCAAGTAATGCAGCCCAAATTTCATGTGCTTGGCTACAAGGATATAATCCCATGCCGTCAGCTTTAACCGTGTAATCTGCAGTAGGTTCTCAAAGCTTTAATCAGCTGGTCTTTGAAATTTAGTTTATAATTGCATTCATGATGCAGAGGAGGAACACAATCTCATTGTGTTCTCCTTGTTTTCTTAGCTTTTTGATACTGCAGATGTAACAGGAAAAAAACACTCGATGGTGAAGTTGGAATGTGGTACTCATTAAATTCAGCATATATGACTGAATATACATAGAGAGCAGATCCTTTTCAGAAAGAAGGTGCCATTTTTATATAGTCACTTGTCAGAGTAGAATCACACTCTGAGGTGCCAATTATTTCACAACCTAAGTCCAAGACTTAACTAATCTGTGAGGCAGCACTGAATTGCACATCTCGGCTCCCCATATTTGGTTCCGTAGTGCACATACCATCCTGTTTGATCCTAATTAAGTTTACTAACCCCATGGTTACTCAGTGCAGAAATTGAGACATGTAGGAAATCTCAATAGAAGGAAAATTCAAAGGGGAAATAGTGAATTTAGAGCTATGACCTACAGATACCAAAACAAGAATATTAATAGCGCTTCTCTGTATTATTTTACAATTTCGGTTGTGTTGTTCTTTATGAATTTACCACGTCATAGTTAATCTCTATGGCACTTTACTAGTTTATAGACTTTATTAGAGCTATTGATTGGACAGGAGCCAAATATGTGAATATAAATTGATTTTATGCAATGTACGCAACAAGGAATTTATTGATATAAAGAGCTTCATTATTTGTAGGATTACTCTAAAATGATTTTGGAATAGCAAGAATTCTCTGTGGACTGTATTAGAATTTCATGCTTAAATGCAGTTGAACACTAATTTTTATATGAATTCTTTTGTCTTACACTGCTGTATAAAGGAAGACTGGAAGTAAATACCAGGGGAATAGAAATGCAGATTACAGCTTCAGGAAACAAGATGCAAGCATGAAAGATGACAGAATGATCATGTGGGAGGAAATTACTGTGGTTTCTTTCTTTCCCTTATTCCTATTCATAACTAGCTGTTATCAAGGACCTCAGTCATTTTGAAGCTGCATTTGCAGTAGTAGAGGAAGACAGAGGGGTTAAATTATACATATTCTGATGCTTTGACAGGTTTGGTAACCTCACTGCTGCTGAAACATGGCAACAATGTCAACATCCAGAGAGACAGGGCTGTCTCTAGCCTCATTACCTCTAAAAATCAAAAGAAATACATGACTAAGAAATATAGTATACTTAGGGGAAAATAAGAGTTTCAGAACATGGTCAAGGAAACAGACATTTATATAGTGAATCTATGCAAGGGACTCACCACTCTGGACTTGCTGCAATGCTCTTTGCTCTTGATTTTTATGTTTCTCTGTAAGCTGCTGTGACTCCTCTGGCTCCTGTGTGCTCTTCTGCATTGCAGGAGTGGAAGTTAGAAGTGCAGTCAAAAAATTATGGCTGGAAAGAAACTAGTGTTGGCTTCACCGTTCTCACTTAAATTAACAGCGGTCTTATCAAAGTTTAGGAAGTGAGTCTGAAAATATCATTTTGCATAGCTTGGTACTGCAAAATACGTGCTGATTAGCTGTTCAGAGATTACATATCAGACTGAGGTTCTTTCTGAAAATGCAAGCCAAAGTTTCTGTTGCACAGACTCGGCAGCATAAGATATTTCAGAGCCCTATGTGTTGAACAGTTCTGCCATATTTAATAGTGGGTGACAAGGAAGCTGAAGAAGAAACATGTGCCAAGTACTGAGGAATTTGTCTTTCGCCAATGTCCACAGTGTCCATATCCCTTGCAAAATACTCAGATGATTTGCTGTCCACTGGACAGATTGTTTTCTGTGACATATGGTTAGCTTTGAAACATGCTTAGAGATGAAATCATACATTGTAATGATTTCAGTTAAATAAAATGTGTTTATCATGACAAAGAACTGTGAACTATTCTACACTTATTCTACACATATTTAATGTTTATTAGATATACAGTGAATTTAAAAGGTGAAATAAGAGTACACAAAGATTTGGATATTATTTGGATATAACTCATAATAGGTTTTCAGTGTGAATATTAGACTGGAAATCTTACAATATTTCATTTTCTCATGATGATGAGTTTGGGTTTGGCCATCAAGTTAGTGTCTTTCCGTTGTTTTTCTAAAAATACTTGTTCCTATTTTAAGCAAATTCTGGAGACTGATACTGAGCTCATGTCTAATAATGGGAAGATTTGTTGCCTGATCCAGGACTGTGCTGTAGATAACTCAGTCTAACTAGCTGTTGGCTCCAAAATCTAACAGTTTCAACTAACTGTCAAAAAATATTTCTGCCAAGCTCTTCTCCTCTCTGTGACCTTGGAGTTGCAGCATTTCTGCCTGACTTGGTATGTGACTGCTGTTTTACCCCCACACATGCTTAAACTTGGGCTCAGACATGCCTCCCCCCATGTATGTGGGTTCCACATCCCTACTGACTCACCACCTCTTGGTCCTCTTCCTATCTGCAACACCGTATTCCTCCATCCTGCTCCAGGACCAGTGATACTCCTTTGGCAGGACACACTGGCACAGTCATTTCTAAAACTGAGCAATAAAGTAGCCATGGGCTTTTGGGGAGAGATTTAGGTGTTTTATCTTGTTCATTCAGTCAAGCCAATGAAGCTAGTGGTCTGGTATTAGTAGCAAGCATTGGAAAACAGTTTTAAAGACCTAATGTAGAGCTGGGATCTAGAAAGCATCAATTGATGTTTTGCATATGGCAGCAGGAGAAATGTCTCTCCTCCACTAAAAGAGGTGCAGGGGTGATTCTGTGGAGGTTTGCTGGGACATTTCTTGTGTATCGGTAGTAGCACAGACAGAACACCTGAATTCCCCCACCAAGGTTCTTTATCAGAACTTTTTTCCCCTCAAAATGCTAGGCCTTTCATGTACCTTCTCTAAAGCAGCACTAAATCTGGATTGCATTGTAAGCCTTTGTGGTAGTGGTGAAAAGGCTGTTTTGATATGACATCTTTACCGTGACCTTCCATTCTTCTGAAAATGTAGTTACAGACCCATCTTTATAAAAAGCCAAGAAAGTCTCTTTTCTGAGCTTGTCTTTTAAAATAAATGTCCATTACTGAAGCTAGAAAGATAGCATAGTTCATTAACAGGAAGATGAATGAGTAAAAAATGTATTATTAATATCCCAGAATACTTAAATCTAGGAAGAGATCGTTTATTGTAGATATCTTTAGACATTGTGGTAATGTTCCCATCTTCTTAATGATGAATTAATTTCATCAAAAACAGTCTAATGGAATAGGGTAAATTTTCAATGAGGTGTCAAACCTTTCTCTGGTAACACTGCATACTTACCCTGGACATATCAGTGCTGAAAGCCATTAGTTTCTTTCTCTTTCAATACACAGGAGCTGTAAACAAAAATGACAGAGGAACACAACTGATGTTAAAATGTGATTTTTTTTTTCTTTCTTGGAGAAGTTTTGTGATTACATTCCAAGCTGGATGTAACTGCCAAAGTGAACATGCTTGGGATGCTGAAAAGATAAGCCGTCCAGGAAATACCGTTTAACAGTATAGATCCCAATTTACAACTTCGCAGGCTATTGAGGTACAGTGACCAGATCTTCTACAGTTACAGCATCAAACATTGAAAGAATGGTAACAATTACTTCTGAAAACTTATACAATTAGTTATAGTAACACTATAATTGTATGTTTTGGATGATGTCATTAATTTTAATTTTTAGTATGGCAGAAAAATTTGAGAGGCAGCGAGGTAAAAGGACACTTTCCAGAAAATTTCTCCTTGAGAGGGAATGATTTGGTCAGCATGGGATGTCTGACCTATTTGCTCTCTCACTTCACCCAGTTTGTATTCAGCAGATAAGAGGAGTGAGAAAAATTACATTGTCTGAAATGCACCACGCAGAAGCAATGTCACCAATTTTATTTCCATGGGATTAAGTATTCACTAAGTCCTTCAGCAGCTGCTATGGTATACCTGGTGTAATTTAACCACATAGAAACCATACAATTTCGGTTTTTGCCCTTTGGCCCTATTTTTTTTTTTTTAATTCTGTCTTAAATCTCCCCATGATTTACCAGAAGATGATAAACTACTCTGCGTTTTGGTCTCATTCCAAATCCTGAAGATCCCCTTTTCAGGTGAATCACTGTGAACATCCCATATCTCTCTCATGCATTTTCTCACTATTCAGTTTATTTTTCAAAAAGAATGTAAAGCAAGCAAAAATTTGCCATGTGGTTAGTCCCCCTGAGATTGTCCACATCTTACTCTGGATACGTCTGAATGTTTGCAAAGAGGGGCTGTTGCCCCTGTAACACATTTTTCAGGCTGAGAGTTGGGGTTGTTCAGCCTGGAGAAGAGAAGGCTCCAGGGAGACCTTATAGCAGCTTTCCAGTATCTGAAAGGGGCCTCCAAGAAAGCTGGAGAGAGACTTTTTACAAGGGCGTGTAGTGATAGGACGAGGGGTAATGGCTTGAAACTGGAAGAAGGAAGATTTAGATTAGACCTCAGGAAGAAATTCTTTACTGTGAAGGTACTGAGGCACTGGAACAGGTTGTCCAGGAAAGCTGTAGAGGCCCCATCCCTGGAAGTGTTCAAGGCCAGGTTGGATGAGGCTTTGAGCAATCTGGTCTAGTAGGAGGTGCCTTTGCCATGGCAGGGGGGTTGGAACTAGATGATCTTTAAGGTCCCTTCCAACCTAAACTATTCTATGATTCTATGTGGAGGTCTGATTTCCAGAGGCTACTCTGTGCTCTGTAATCATCCCTATTTGAAGTCTTACTCCTCTTTACTCCTCTCTTATTAGTAGTTGATACTTTACAACTCTCTTAAGAGATGCATTCCAACAGGACTTTCACCATCAGGATCCATACCAGCATACTACTAAGGCAGTCAGCCAATACTTTGTACCTCCTGTCACGGGATGGAAGTATCAGACACAGTTATGATTTAGCAGCATTTCAGTTTTATTTGTGATTTGAGGCAGATCAAGAGATTGAGTTCTAGCAGCATTTAATCATTAACTGAGTTAAAGGTTTGCAAAGTGATTTAACTAAATAAATGAACAGCGACTTGATTACAGATTCGAAGATGACAAGATTCACACTAACTTACTATAAGGTATCCCAAACCAATACATATATATATATGAGAGTAAAACACAGATTTCAGATTAGTATATATACATATAAACAAGGAATGTGAGCTCACACACACACACACAACCACACACACACCACAGTTTATAACTGCTGAGATCGAAGATCTCTTAATATCGCACAACTTATTGAGTCGGCGGGTACCCCTTTTAACTCCTACACGTGCACGGAAAATGGAAGAACATCCACATCCATAAAGCTAAAGCATACAAACATATAAATGGAGAGGTGGATGAAAAAGAGAGACTAGTCTATAGTTAACATTTCCCTTTTGAGCTAGAGTAAATACTCACAATGCATCGGCATTCCTCAATGGACAATTGCTGAGGTTTGAGAGGGAATGTCTCGCCCTGACCTTGTAGTCCTTGAGAATTTTTACCTGACAGGGGAGATACTGGCCACAGCCCGCTGCGATCCAGAAGAGCTCAAAGGGTCTTCACTAGAATCGCTACTTATAGGATCCGAGATAATTGACTTTCGTCAGGTAATTTTCCACTCCAGCCCAGCTTGGACAATGGAATAGTTCAGTACTTTCCACTGGTTACACAAGCCCAGGACTTGTTAGGACTTGTGGTCCTGGTACTCCCCTCTCTGTGGCCACGATCCATATATTGCCAGGAGTGATCGATTAAAGTTATTATGTTCAAACGGTAGGAGCCATGGGAACCAGGCACACTAAGGGGTTGCCTTAGTGTTCTGGTCCATTGTTCTCCACCCCTTTCTTTCTTTAATGTTAGGCCATTCTGTATTGTTCTGGTCATGGTGTTTTTATGTGACCCAGGTTGGGAGGGAATTACGCCAAGTATCAAGAGGCCTGAGAGTGGCAGGGGGTATTGCACCACCACACCTCCATAAGGAAATCTCTTGCTTCTTGTTAATCTCCACAGTGCATTTGTATAATATCCAAGATGCTTCCTTTTCAGAGGAAATTCTGTAGAAATTATGTAGAAGTTTGAGCTGATACTCATTTTTGTCAGTTTTTCTTGCATAGGGAACAGTAAGGCTCTAAGTCCCTGACCTCCTCAAGGGTTCAAATCATCATCTCTGGATTTTCAGTCAACACTTGAGTACTTCTGTACAGAGGCAACGAGCATTACTTCGAAGCATTCCATGTATTTGTTCATTGTTTTGTTTTACGTCTGTCTATCGCACTAGTATGGATAGGCAGTGGTACACCTCTCCATTGAATCAGTATGGTCAGGGATTATGGATGTGGATGTTCTTCCATTTTCCGTGCACGTGTGGGAGTTAAAAGGGGTACCCGCCGACTCAATAAGTTGTGCGACACTAAGAGATACATTATTTATGACTGCATGTTGCACATGCAACATGTAGTGTTTCATACCTAACAGTATAGTCATTGTATTGAACACTGAACTGAAAATCATAATTGAATTCTATGACATTTCATTTTTTAACCTATCAGAAATTTTTGCTTGCAACTGCCATTTCATAAATGGCAGATAATCTGCTAGTATTTTTTAGATCTTTACCTTCAGTGATGCACTGCAGCATTAAAGTAACTCCTTTTTTTGTAAAAGGCCAATTTAAATCTAATTATTCACTACTCTGCAGTCTCTAATAATACCACAGTGTTTATACCATTTTTGTGGAAAGCTGCAGCATTACAATAATAGAAGCCATCAGATGTTATCTCTATAGGCGAGTGGGCATGTGCTCTTCAGAAAATTCTTTAGTGCAGAAGGCTTTTTCTGAGACAAGATTCTTTTTCAGCCCCTTCACACCTATTTAAAATATCAGGACAGTGTCATTGGCGTGTAAAGGTCGAAGGCTCTGTAGCAAGTCTCAAAGCATTTGGGCATGCCTCATTAGATGTAGTGACCTCAAAGTGCACTAAGACCAAGGATTGTTCCTGGAGTTCAGAGGAATACTCTGTTTTGTTATTTTTTCCTTCTTTTAAATAAATGAAAGTGTAAAGCTTCAAATTTGTTCTCCTAATGTATTTTCAAAATATAGCTCCAAAACTGGAAGAAAATAAATTACATTTGCCTTAATTTTTAATTAGCTGAAAGTCATCACTGCAAATTGCGTCTTCCATTACGAAATAAAATAGTCAACTGCCAGGCCTGAAATAATTAAGCAATATATTATAATTAAGCAATTTAATTTTGATTTAATTATGATATATCATACAACTTTTCTTCTGATTTAACTGACATTCATTGACAAAATGCTATAATACAAAACAGCACTAATGTTTACAGCTGATGGCTCTGCATGTTTTGCTTCATAGTATTTGGCATTCATCAGAGCATATGGAAAAAGCTTTCTAGTCTGGAATAGCTGAG
>VFFE01007587.1:44384-212927 GCA_008921705.1 Burhinus oedicnemus | reverse complement strand
TCTTTTTGGGTTTTGTTTTTTTTTTTTTTTTTTTATTCCAACAGCTCACCCAGGGGTTAAAATGGTGAGTGAAAGTCATCATGAGGCCCTGGCAGCACCGCCAGCTACCACAGTAGCAGCAGCCCCTCCAAGTAACGTCACCGAGCCAGCCAGTCCTGGAGGAGGGGGAGGAAAAGAAGATGCATTTTCTAAGTTAAAAGAGAAGTTCATGAATGAACTGAACAAAATTCCACGTAAGTAAAACTTGACTAATTAAAAAGCTTCTGTTGGCAAATTAGATTTAACTTGGCATTTTCTTCTTTGTCATTTATTTAGACATCATACTAAATGTTTTCTGGTCAAAACTAGAAAAATCAGAAGATAAACCTGATTTAGTAAGCTCCTCAAAATTAATCGGAGTACAAAAAATAGGGTTGAACTCATGTGTAATTTCAGTCTATTCTTGTTATGTCAGATTGTCTTGGTAAATTTTATTGATGAATTATTGCTGAATCATCAAAACTGGAATGGCAGAGCTTCACAGTGGCCATGGGGCCAATAAGCAAAACATTTCCTAACAGTAACACTTAGGTTTTTATGTTTATGACAAATGTGTGTGGGCATATTACCTTAAAGCAAAATTTGGCCAGAACTCATAAATATTGAGAAAAGGAAACTCTATCTTGGGGGATTAGAAAATCTAGAAAAAGTGGGAAAATGGCTTTTCAACAAGAAAAGAGCTCTAATACATCAGTAATGTATGAAGATAGCCATGCTTTTCCCACTCAGTAACTCTGTTAGATCAGCCATTGAACATTATTTGCATGAGTTCCTGTATCTATACAGAATACTTTAAAAGTACCAATGTATATTTCTGTGAAGTCAATAGGGTTAAAGTCAGCGGGGTTCTTTTGGTCTGTGCTAGAAAGTATTGATTCAAAGTTGAGTCCTCAATTTGTTCACATTTGTTAAAAAAAAAAAAGCATTAGCTTTTTGCTGTTGTTTATAATACTAGGGTTCTTAAACCCGTTTGGTATGTTTTAGTATGCGTACACTGGTATTAAATATACAACGAATTCAACATTGCCATTATAGCTTCATGTAATAAAGAAAAAATCATTTTTTTTATTGACAGAAAAATTGCCTAATGATACAAGCAGATAATTTTGGCACTTTTGTAGACATGAAGGTGAAGGCTGTGTATGTACGTGTATTTTACTAGCAGGCATTAGAGAGACATTCAATCTTTAATAAATTTTGCTTCACAAGAATAAGTCAATGTAAAGTATTTTCAGGGAAGTATTTTAACGTATGTAAGAGCTTTCATTTTTAGAAGGTTATCATTTGTATAAAGAAATGTTGTGTGACTGATAAAGACAGATAACAAATTAGAATATTAATCGATTTTTTATCTCTGAAATGGATCTTGGCAATCTGGCAGACGTGGTTTTTGCAAAATTGATAGCAAACAGCTTTGCTCTGTCACTTGAAATTCCACTTGCAAGAACAGAGGTGTTACAGTGGTAAGAAGTCCGTATGTCATTAGTTTGGTAATCTGTACAGTCCAGTGCAGACCATACTGAAATGAAATTGTCAATATAATGGGAAAAACAAAACTACAAGAGGAAAAAGAAGAAGAAAAAAGAAAATACACAACATTGAGGGAGGTATTGTCAGATTTTGAAACATTTTCTCTTTTAGTTTTCAGCTCACCATGCTATGTAAATGAGATAGAGGACACTTTCACGTAGATATTCCTTTATTTTTAAACTTTGATTATAACATAGCAAAGGCACGAATGGTTTCTAGTGTATGGACTCTGTAATTGGAAGATCTAGGAAGAGGTCTGTAGATAGAGAGGAACTTTGAATGCACTGCTGCATACTTTTTTATAACAGCAATGAAAGCAAGAGAAAAGTCCAGTCTGGAGAATCTTGCAAAATAAAATTTTTAGTGTTTTTTTACTCATGAAAAAAAACCAAAAAAACCTACTATTACATGATGAAAGTTCTTACTGAGAAAAGTGTATTAGGCCATAAGACAACTCTTATTTATTACGAAATACATTTTAGTAACTATAAAATATGGTACCTTGTGCTGATTGTGAGACCAGAACACATTTCCCACAGTTTAGGAATCCAGACTCTTATCCAAGACCATGTAGGAGTTCTGTGGTGAGTGGAGAAATGAACCTGGGGTAGTCACAAATACCATATCTATTATCTGCTCTTCTTCTAGAGAGAGAATGCAGATGTGATTGGATGTTCTCAGCATCTCCATCAAATACTGGGACTGTTTAACATGGCATCCTGCTCTGTACTTTTTTTTTAATTTTGCCATTTCAAGAAGAAAGTCAAATGTTGACTGTACTGCAAAGGGGCAAAGGGCTTGGGCATGTTTTTTAGAAATATTTAAATATGAAATAGTGCCATTGACATATTGGAGTGTTTTATATCCCAAATAACTTTTGTTTTCCCCACTGAGAACAATCCTATGTGAATGGACAATAATTAACAGGTCTGAATGTGTTTGTCATTTATAAACTAACACAAACAAATCAACAAATAAGTTTAAGTAGGCTGTGTCCAAAATATTGGCGGTGGGAGGGGAGAGGAGGCCTCATTTCTCTACCAGAAGGTTATAGCATTTCCTTACTATTTGTTCATTTTCAGTAGGGAGTTGTCAGCAAGGTGTTGTTAGCGTATTGCAAAGCTGAGGATTTAATAGTGGTAGAAGAGTTACAGACCTTACCTCTTACAGCTGGTTGCAAATTTTTTTTGAGAATCTCTCTTAAAACAGAGCAGACTCTAAATTTGTTCCAACCAAAAGGTTTTTATAGTGCCTTTCTGGGAGTTTCTTGCCATGTGAGAGAGAATGAAGATGGTGACCGGGCATCATTGAGACAGCACAGATACATGGGTCTAAGAACATTTCCAAGACCATGGACCAGGTTTTTCCTCTGGTAGATTCAAGCTGAAGACGTGACCCCAAGTCTTACACATGTCAGAGGAATGCCATAGTCAGCAAGTTCTCTCATCTCTGCACATCAGTGAAAAGCCTGTTTTCTAGTTCATGTACTTTCTCATTTAAAACTTCCAAATGTCTCGTGTTTGTCCCCAGGTGACAGGGAAGGGTTTGAAAGCTTAGTGGTTACTGGGAGAGGATTTTTTTTTTCAGTGCTCCGTTGTCTTTGTGCACAAGAGAAATAATTAAATGTTTTAGTTGCCTCTGCCTAAGATGTCTGCAGATGGAAAATAAGCCATCGTGATTTAATGAATATATAATAGGATAGAATGTACCCATATTGTGAAAAAGCTCACCTGCGATCAACTTGGCTTGAGTAATAAAAAAGCCCAGCCATAGGAGGGGCTAATTTATATATAGTCTCCTCTTTCTGGCTTTTCTTAGAAATTACATAATATCAAGTCATGCTTGTTTTAAAAAACCCAACACTAAAATAGTGGAATACAAGATGACAAAAATAAAGGTACAGAAAACCACACTGAGCTGAATAAGTACTGTTCCTTCCACGTGGCTTGTAATAGAACAGTCATCTTTTTAGAATAATATGTTTTATAAAACACACAGAAGTCAGAAGTTAAATAGTCTAAACATACTTAAGTAACTAAAAATATCAGAATTCCCATTAAGATTTCGGTTTGCAAAACTCCGAGATAGGATCTGTGTAATTTAAATTACACTGCTTCCTCCTGTAATATATGCACCAGAGAAGTCTTATTTTATCAAAACCAGATGAATTTAATAGAATGAGGAAATAAAAGTTCCAAGAAGAACAGAGAGCTTATTTGTATTAGTATACATTTGTTACAAGAGCAGTGATGCAATATGTAAACCCAGTTAAAATTTTGATTGATACAAGCAGAAATTCTGGTTTTTTAATTGATTTTTATCTCTTTAAAGTAGAACATACCCCACCTTTTGTGGCAGGAGAGTGCAGGCTTCCAAAACCCCACAAATCATTCAAAAAGGCCATGTCCTAACATATATTTCATTCTGAATAAAGCAAGTAGGATTGCTTTATTACAATGAGTCATACCATTAAAGTGCAAAAATCCTGTAAGGTTACTGAGGCATAACTGTGAAGAATTTTTTTCTCCGTTATGTAAATCCCTGCATTTTGGTTATGAGTGGCTGATTTACATAATCACAGTACAGTTGTTTTTCCATAACTGTGTATAAAAGTCACTCTATCTTAATTGGTTCTTATACTTTCTATCCCAATTTATCTTTAATCTGCAGAATTTTTAAGCTGTTTACCAGACAGAGAAAAAAGGCACCATCTCTGCTTTTACACTTTGCATTTTAAACGTAGTAATTCCAACACCTGAAAAAGGAGGTAAAACAAAGCGGAGAAAATGGCACTTCCACATCTGAAAACAAAATTGCATTAAAAGACTTTATAAGATACATTGATTCATTCCTTCCTCCCTCTCACTGCTGTTCCATCTGGGCCTTTGTCTACAGGCTAGGAAAATATCTGCCATGGATTTACAGTAAGTGAGTTCTAGCGAGACTACGGGAATGCAAGGCAGCAACAGCTTTTGGGCAGAGGCTTTAAATGTCAAGATACGGATACTAACCATACAAAAATAAAACTTAACATCAATCAGTATTGGTTTCCTTAATAAGCATCTTTGTAAAATCAAAGTGGTCTTGGTGTATTTCCTAAGAACACATTCCTGTACGAACAGAAGACCTCGTTCTGCCAGCAAGGTAAATAAACCAGCAAAAATCCAATTAAATTCCAAGATACATTTGACTGAATAATGATACGCTGTTAATGCTTCTCATATAATCTTGAATAGCTGTAATAGCTGAATCCATTGAATCCAGGATACTATCATTACCTCTTTAATAGGAAGTTGTTGCATATTTCTAATGCTCTTTGCTGTCTTACATTGTAATTGAATAAAAAGTTGCATTCCCATACCACCTTACTCTGAAATGTTTGGCTGACTTGCAGCTCCATTTGGCCTCAGTAGCTGGTGCTCAAAACCCCTAAATTTGATTCATCATGTACAACTGACTGATAATCCGCCAAACCAGGAGCTCAAAACTGTGTGGTGATTCAGGCTAAAACGCAATGTTCTGTGCAGACTTGTTTCACATTCTGTTTGCAGATACTCAGAGAAAGGTTTATTTACCTCTCCTTGGCTTAGTGAATAACTGTCAAAACAAAATGGGACTGGAGGCTGTAGAGGAAACTGTAATAAAAAATGTAAGAATAACTGTAAGACTCAGGTCTGGGTTAATTCTAAATAATAGCTTAGTAAGCTGAAGTACAGAGTTGTAGATATATTTGGGTAAATTAGCAAATAAAATAATTCTGGATTTATATGTTTAGCCATTTAAGTTAAAGTTTCAGCATTCAGCAGTCACCGTAGACACACCTCATCATTTCTTTTTCCCTGCTGGTCTCTGCTGTTCTGCCCTTCTGCCTTTCTTGATTGACCAGCTGAGGTTGTATTAAGAGTTCTTATTACCCTCTATAAATGACAATAAAGTTCATTTCTTAATTTTTCATTCTTATTTAGCATCAAGATTATCAGAGAGATATTATTGAATTTTGTCTGTTATTAGATAATTGAGGGTTTTGTGCATGGGGTCTTTCTGAAACTTAGTTTTTATAAAGCCACCAGCTTGATCATTTGCAGAAAATAAAATCAGGCTGTTCATTTCACCGCTGCTTCTAATGGTTCCTGGAGTACAGATGTCACCGGCACAGGGAGGAGAGGGCATGTTCTTTTCTAAGTTCATAAAAAAGAAGCAAAATACTGATAATAGAATGCTTTCAGATTTCAACACTGGATTAACACCATAAAATCAGAATAAGTTCTCAGCAATAGCTATTTTTTATATTTCCATGGCCTGTACCAGTGTTAGTCATTGCCTTAGATCTTCTTAAGTTAGTCAGAAAAAAAGTAAGTCTCTGCTTCAGAGACCTTCCTGTCTAAATGTAAGGCAAGGAATAGCTGCCTGCCTGCAGAAAATGAGGACTATGTGTACGTATGTTCATATATCTATATATGTGTGTACACACATGAACCATATATATATATGTGTGTACACACATATATTTGTCAATACAATAAGCAGTGATCTCAGCTTAGGAGCAGTCTGACATTGTCAAACTTTAGGTATCCTTGTAAAGAGGACTTGTAAGGAGAGATTTAGAGGAGAATAAAGAATGAAGTTTCTTGATGTTCAGGAAAGTCTGAAGAACAGCGCTGGAGGAAGCGGGAATGCATAAATTCAAGTCTTCATGTTTCCTTTCCTATCATCAAATCATTGGCAGTTGTTCATGCCAAGCAAATACATGCAGCTTTACACTGGGGAAGAAACAAGGGAAATCAGAAATAAAGATTTATTTTGAAACACAGAACAAGTACAAGAAAGAGCTATTACAGTACAATAATAGAGGGGAAAAAATCAGTATTTCTAAATATAGCAATTTAAATGCAAATTTCAGATTACTTTATTTTCTCCCTGAACCCCTCAGTCCCGGAGTTCAGTGATTACATGAGAACTTAAGCCTTTTTTTTTTTTTTCATTAAATAAAAGTTCCTAGATCACCTGCTGGTAGGGAAAAGCTTGAAGATACTGCCCACACACATCCTGAAGATACAAAAATCGTGAGACAAAGAAAAACAATTCAACTCTGTTATTTTATAAACTCATAATATGAAAATACCTTCATTATTTTTAGGGTTTATTTTATTTCTTCAAGCATATTTTGAATGCTTGAATTTAGGATCCTGAAAATATAGCTATTAAATCCAAAGTATCTAAATACATACTGAGGGGTGGAAGCAAGGAAGTGAAAAACTCATGAAGTAGAACATGGATTAAAATCCTTCTCTGGAAGGAATAGGACATGGTCTGAGATCCTGCTGAATTACACTGATGATATTTTAAGGATTGATTCTGTCATGAGAAAATTTTTACAATCCGTGAGTTTTTTTGGCATGCCTTCTGATAGGCTCCCCTTAACATGTCCTGTACTTTAAGTTTTAGATCCGTGACAGCTTCTAGTTCGATCCTCATACGGGACTGAGCTAGGAACCTCAAGCTTTTAGAGGTATGAGCTGCTCTAACGTGACCCAAAAGTGCTGCTGCAGACCGGAGCTGGATCCAGCAGCATCAAGCACACATGCTTGCCAGGAGGTTACACATCCCCTCTGATCAAAGCAAGCTCAGCCCACACATCTGATGCACTTAGGTCTGAGGGAGGACCCTATTTCTATGCTGGCCCTTACCTTGGCTCCTTGGACAAGAGAAAGAGGAAAGAAGAAATCAGAAGAGCATACTCCTACAACTTGAACCAGAGCACCAGCTGCAGCACCCTCCATCCCCAGCGCAGGGGGAGGTAAACCCATGTCTTCTTCTACAGCACCTTGAGAGTGCACTGTCCCATCTGAAAGGAAATACTGTCTCTTAACCAGAAGCATACTGGGAGCGTAACCTCAGTGTCAAACAGAATTATACATTATTGATTACATGTGTCTGAAAGATCGCTTTCGGAAACAGCAGTTGGTTTTGAGTTGTATAATCTGAAAGAAGGGGAAGGAGAAGCAAGTTCTCCTATAAAATACATGATGCTGAGAACATTTCAGCAAAATACAAGAAAACAAAAAACCCCATTCAGATTAACTTTTACAGCCATGGGGGTGAAATTTATCTATAGCAGAAACGGGTGAGCACCTACCTTTAGTTTGGTGGCAGGGTTTTAACAAAGGGTGCTAGAGTACCCCCAAGGGTCTCTTCTAGCACATCAATGTGATTATTATTTTATATGTTACAATGATTCCAGTAGGTATTTTATTGCACTATAGATATGTCAAGTTGTGCCAGTGCCTTATAAATTGAGTAGAGAATTCAATTTACAAGCAGAAAACTGAACATGGTTGCTGGCTTCCTTTCAGTACTGGGAAAGTATCTTAAAATTTCATTACTTTGTGTGAGGGGAAGTGCACTAAAATTATGTTTACATGCATAAAATAAACACAATCTTTTCTAGTCTTTTTCAAACTTACCTGCAGATGAAGTGTCTACAGAAATTACCCATTATCTGTTATAATTCAGTCCGTAATCTTGCTCTGAAAATGAGAGTTCATGGAATGATTGTTCTGAACTTAAAATTGAGAGTACATTTAAAGATTGATTCTCAGCAGCATACTGCATAAAAGAAAAAAAAGCACTTGGGACTATGCTTAATAGATTTGCTTTTTTAAAGTATGGTATAAATGGGCAATGAAAATATAGGAATTACTGTTAAGATTGATATTCCATCCTTACCACAGCTACTTGTGCCTAGGCACTGTGGCAAGCTAGAAGATATTCTCTTGCATTTTTATAAGAATCAAGAGTAGCTAATTACACCTCTGTTATTCTGAGGCACTGTTGTAAGTTGGCACAGCTGAAGAATAGAATGTCATTCTTTGTTATTATTGTTAACTATTCTACTTAGAACTGGGTGAATTTGCTGCTGAGAATTATCCAAACTAAAGTCTTCCCTGAGGGATTATAAATATATAATACACTCCTTATTTTGGTTGATAGATGTTTTTTAAAGTATTTAAACTTTTTTAAAGAGACAAGAAATCCTTTATTGATATATGAAGTGTTTAGAGTATCTGGTCATCAATGCCAGATTGCCAAGGTGGGTGAAATACTAAGCCACTGACCACCAACAGGAGCTTTCAGGAGTGCTGTAGGTTCATAGCATCCTTTCTTGCATTCCTTGTATCTTTTTAGTCTTGGCTTGTATTTCAAGTGAGATCTTGAACTGGTCTAGATTTGAAAATCTCTGCTGCTTCCGGAACACGCAGCCAGTTTGCGAGAGCTGTGGAGGTGGCCTCAAATCTTCAGAAGGATCTTGGTATGGGTAGACTTTGCTCTGACTCCACAGAAGGAAGCTGTGCTGCTGAACTTGAATGACTGCCTCATGAAGGCTGAGTTCCAGCTGGCAGCTGAGCAAGCCATCTGCCTACTCCTGTGCAGGTTTCTGAATCTGAATCTAATCTTAATTATCAACTTCAGCAAGAGCTCCCTAATTTGCTCACAGCCCCTATATCATCTGGGGGCATGTTTCAGTACTGTAGCTGGCACTGTTTCCCTATTGCAGCAAAAGCCGCCAAAATGAAAGATGAGGCTTGTCCTTTCAGATGGGAAAGGCATTTCAACTCCGATTTAAAAAGGAGCTCCAGAAATGTTCAGGTTTTCTACACTTAGCTTTTAGGAACTAGACTTTAGGAGTCAAATTCACAAATCTGAGTTAAATGCCTTGGTTCTCTTCAGAACGACGCAGAAACAAGAGGCCCAGGTTTATCCAGAAGAAAAAAATGGAGGGAGATGTGTCTGAAATTATACCAGTCTCATAGACTTTGATACCTAGGAAGAGCCCTAGGTTAGGCCCTTATAACAGACAGATTCACAGCCTGAATACACTCTCCCTGGGCTTAGAGACCTGATTTCTCTCACTTTGAGAGCGATTTGTTCACTCTCTTCTGTCGATGTACAATCTGATGAAGAGCAAGGGAACTCACTGGACCAGAGACCTGGCTGAAGGACAGCATATACATTTTGCTGTCAAATGCCACTGGACAAAATAAGCAAATAACACTGGGTATTTAGGGCTCCTTACCCTTAAACAAATGTCCCACGCTAGGCTACAGAGTCTGACCCCATGAGTCCTGCTTTTCTTTCCTAGGTGTTCCTGCAGGAAAGGCAGATCCAGGTTAGTTTTCCAGCTTTAGTCTCAGGAAGACCAGGAACTCAGGTATTTTAGGCTGCAGCCTGAATAATATTCTTCAACCTTTGCTGGCAGCTCCCATGTTGTCAGTTTGAAGCAGCCACAAAAACCATTTGTTTGACACAGTGGAGTACGGGTGGCAGTTCCTCGAAGGGGAAGGGAGAAGGAGTATCCTAAAGCTGCTGAACTGCCAATAGGATTGAAAGTCATTTCCATATGAGACACTTTCTCCCCCTAGAGCTGTGTTAGGACCATCCCCGATATGGCTGTACCACAAGGGGTAGGAAACTTCCAGGAATAAGACAGGCATCCGATTTTTTTTTTTACTTGAAACAGTGTATAGAGAGGCAATACATTCTTCATGTAGTCAGCAACGTTGAAAATAATTTCTGTACCTTTCTTACAGATACTTTTATAGTCCTTCCTTACTAGAGTTCATTGAATTTTCTATTTTCCTTCTGTGTTATTTCATTTATGTAGTTATTAACACTTTTGTCCTAGCCAGAACTCACATGAAAAAATTGGCACAAGCAATATACTTGCTAACCCAACATTAAGACTTCTTTCTTCTTTAGGTTTCAAACCTCATCTCCTCCAAAGCCAGCTATTTTATCATGTTTTCTAAGACCTCAGTACCCAGTTTTCAGCAAACACGGCCTCTACGCTAGAATATAGCGTTTCAGGTCTCAGCCCTGGAGTCAGTTATTTGTTTGTAATACACCATGGGAGCAGATTTACTTGCAGTGTGGGCAAGGGAAGGAGGACAGAGGAAGATAAGGCAAGCTTACTATTCATAAATTTCAGTCTAGCGTAGCATTTTAGATTACAACTCAGTGATAGTAATCACTTTATAGGAAACTGTTCCAGAATACCAATTTCTAAACTCTCTTGCCTCATGAAATATTTATTGATGAGTTTTAAGTCCTAGGACAGTGAGATGGCCAAGATGATAGAAAATAGTATGGGGGGTGGAGAGGACCAATGGACAAACAAGAAAGGTTAATGTTACCTGAACTCAGGGCATAACATTAATGATGATAACGTAGCATGAAAAAACGTAAAAATTGACTTGACTATTCTAAAACAGCCATGCATTTATTTAACAGTGACTGCATGGTACAAAAATACTGCACACTGCTTTTCTTGATATAAATATAGGTATGTAGGAAGAGACAAAATGGAAGAGGGAAACTATTTAGAAAAATCTTTTTTCTATTCAGTTAATGCATTAACTGAAGTGTTTAAACGGTGCAACGTCCTTGATTTGCAACAGCTCGTTTTTGTTAGGAACCCACTGACGGCTAGGCTTGATTCTGCAAAGTGCCTGGATCTGTCCAGCATTGCTACGACTTCTCACTGCCACCTAGAATAAGGAAACTACCTATAATTTTATCATGTTAATGACAAGAAGCATTTTTATTCTGTTGAACTGAATGTTTATCCTGGTAATTCCTGGAAGAAAAGGAAAAGAAAATATATCCTCTTTAAAAACAACCAACCAACACCCTAGATTGTGTCTACATTAGGTAAAATAATTTGTGATACCACATCCCTGATGGCATAGCAACGCCAGCTGAACCCTGCGATGCAGGATGAGTGCAAATTGGTGAACAAGTTTTTTCTTGTTTTCAAGTGTTTTTCTTGACTGACCTACACCACTCCTGTAAATAACCTAAAAGGCAACAGAAGCACTTGATACAGCCATGCAGGTATAACATGGCTATGCAAGCTGAGTTCAGGTACTGAAATGATACACAGCAGATTTTAGAATTTCAAAAGGTCTAACCCAGTAAAGTATTTAAACATGTACTAACCTTTAAGCTCCTGAATACTGCGTCAAATTAAATTTGTTACACACAAGTGGTTTGGAGGATCAAGACTGTAAGCACTTACATTTCTAATACATACTGCAATTTACCTGATGAACTGCTACATTAATTCACATTTTAACGTAAATTAATTTTACTTTAGCTATGGTTATTTTAAAAGTTTGTAACTCTACAAGTGATGTAATTTTAAAGACATGTACCACACACTCGCGTAGTGGTAGTAGCAAATTTCTTTTCAGACCTCCATAAATATGAGTTTAATTTTTTTACCTTCCATTTCATTTTAGTAGGCTACTTGCTGAGCGTTGTACCTTGTTTTTTCACATGGCTTATTATCACAACACACATTTTCATGATTGTTGTCAAAAAAAGACAGCATTTAGGGCAGTTGTTTAGCTTAAATGATCAGTAGAGTGCTACTTTGAGATCATTTGGGACAGGGGGGACTGAAATTTTCCAATGGAAGCCGTTGGAAGAATGTAATTACCTCACTTGGGATTTGGGCCAACCCTGCAAACATCCAATTTCCACAGAAGTGATTGAGGTTCTTTCCATTTAGTTTAATGAGAGTTGGATGGTGCTGTAAGGCATTACAATCCTTTTGGGAAAATCCCAGGGGATCTTTCATCACCACAAAAGCCGAGGACATTGGTTTTATGCTTCCTCCAAAGAACAGCAGCCCTTGCATCAGCGTCTCCACTGCTGTTCCTCAGCATTACTGGCTCAGGGGGAAGCAGGCCACCACGGTGCCCCTTTCTATGCCTGAGAGGGATCCAGGATGCTGGCAGATGATGTTGTTTAGCTTGCTTCTGGGTTTAGGTCATCCACGAGCTTTAGTGAGTTGTTCAGCTGTTCGGTGGGTGTACTGGAGCGCTGTAGCAATGAGCAGGGAGCAGATGTGATGCCTCACTAATTCCTCCCTCCTTTTAGCTTCAGCGATGAGAAGCAGCTGAAAGTCAGCATCAGACTATCACAGGGTTCAAGACTTTTTGAGTGGCTGGACCCCACCCGTACTTTAATTCTTGCAGACAAAATTATAGGATCATCTCCAATGCTACTGATAGTTCTCTGTTTAGGCAGACTTTAATCTTTCCCGTGGTGTCAGGGGGAATTATAAAGTACTAGGAGCATGCATGGTATCAGTCACGTATGCTGAGATGGATCACTTTTAATAGATTAGCGAATGCTATAATGCCTCTCTATTTCAAAGTTGCTTTTGCTTTGGTTTGTTTTTGTAAGAGGTAAAGACCTGCTGTAATACACTTACGTCAACATAGGACTAAAATAAATTATGTCTATGCTCATAGTTGTTGGAGAGCGTACTTGCCATCCAGTTCCCAAACTTAATGAGACTATACCCAAATTGTGAGGATGTTGAATTACAGCAGTTTGTTACTCATTCAGCATTGTCAGAATTAGGGTTGGGAGCCATTAGGAGACTGAAGTGTCAGTGATGATTCTCGATGTAGCAAAGCAATGATGATATTCCCTGCTTTCCCACAGTATTTTATGGGGTAAGGAAAATAAAGGGGTTTTGCATCGGTATTGTGTTTGTACTGACATTTGGGGAGTGGAGAATTGAGAGGTGTAAATTATCTATGTTCCTGTCCCCATGCTAGGTGAACTTTAAATTGCCTTTTCTAAGGAAAGAAAAAATAATAATCAGTGATTCTTTCTCCAAGAAGGTGCAACATTTGCTTCCACCAGACAGGTGACCATTAATAGCAGTATATGTCTTCACAATCTCCGTGTCAATAGGTCTGATGTTCTGAGAATTACTATTACAGAGTATGTTGACGAGATGTATGGCTTGTAAGCATTACAGGTCACATCTGTGATCTGAAAGTAAATTATAACCAATTTGTGACTTAAAACTCCTGTTCTTCTCACCATCTTTCACCTACTGCCTCTTTTCCTTACTTTTTCCTGGTTCCCTCATCACAGAGCACCTTCTCCTCTCATTTACACTTTCTGCCTCTCCAGAAAAAAAAAAAAAGTTTTGCCACGCTAAGACTTTCACAGAGAATACAGTTACAGGAAGAAAGACGAAAGTTAAAGCCTCTGAAATTTTTTTGACATATGGCTGAGAGAGGCATCAGGCTCCCTGCCAGTGCTAGTCTCTGCTCCGTTCTCCAGGCTGTCTGTCTGCCATAGGATACTTCTGATGAAAAAGAATAAATATAAAACAATATTTCTCTACTTTACCCTCTACTTCACACAAAGCTTGCTAAGGAGTGAAAAGCCTTCAGCTAACATTTTAGCAAAGCAGACTGAATACTGATGTTTATTTTTTAGTAACTTCAAGACTAATGTACTGTAAAACGTACAATTTTTTTCTTGTCACAGTGGCAGAAGTCATGAGGGTAGGACTAGCTGATTTTTTGCTCAAGACTAACAGGGCTTCTGTCAGTGGTTGTTTTTTACCCCATGAATATGTTGAATGTTCCTGCACTAAACCATGAACTGGAAACCTCATATCCCTGCTCAAGTGGTTTCTAACTGCTACTAACTACACTGCTTGTTCACCAAGAAACGTTTTTGGAAGGAGAGTCAGAAGAGTTTGTTGCAGTTTGTTGCATATGACCCTGCAATGTCAGTGTCAGTCAGCAAAATTGTGTATGACCTCAGATAAGGATCAACAATTGAGACAAGCCAGGATAAATCACTGCATTGCCAAGTTTAGAGAGAAGCCAAAGGAAAATTGGTTACAGTGCTGGCTTCCAGAAGGTTGTTTCCTGGCATGAGCTGACTCAACTTGCAGGCATGTGAGGACAATGAAGTAAGTACCAGCCACTTGTAAGGGGCATGCCTGTCAGAAACTGCTTTCATAAAGGGATAAAAGGGCTATCAATCAAAATATAGTCTACACGTTGGCCATAATTAAAATATTTTGACTAGAGAGCTGTTTAATGGGGTTTATTTTGGGGTGGTGTTTTTAACTCTTCAGTGGCTGAATCTGTGGAAGCCACTGCAGAGATACTGTATCCCTAAGCTGTCAGCAGCGAGGTAAATGGCCTTTAGTTTTTACTCCAGGGAAGGATTTCTTCTTTCATCAAGTGTCACCTCTACCATGATGTGCCCAAATAAATATAACTAGCTTCAGTTACTTTAGTAGAGTCTCCTGGGACAACACTGCCAACATACGTTATTTATGATTTGGGATGGGTTGAATACTAGTCACACCACAAAAATATTACCTTCCAAGCTTACTCCGTATTGCAGGTGATGGAGATAAAAAATTTATCCTTATTAAAGGACTATTTCACCATAACAATAAAATTTATTGGCCCATTTTTGCCTCTGCCAACTGCACTTGTCGTATACTATAGTGTTCCTGTATGTAGCCATAACTTTGGCTCTGAAGCTCCTTTGAAAAGGAGTATTGATGAGGTCTTCCTTTTCCTCAGCTCAAGGAAGGGCTTCTCACCACCTAGCAGATCCAGGAGTCTGTGACAAGTCTGATTAGAAACACTCAAACTGTCATCTCAAAATAAGCGGAAGTTACCTACTAGTTTCTGGAAACCCTTTTTGAGATTTCACCAAATAACTCCTAATTTTGCTGTACTGCAGAGTAACGTGCTAGTATCAGCAATCAGAAAGTGAGGCAAATATTTGCAGATTTATTTCCAAGATAATTTCTGCAAGTCAATATTGTTTTGCTGCATTCCTTGGTTATTGAAAACATAGCAAAGGCAGCATGGGGTTAAGACTCAAATTTTATTAAATGTTGTGCTCACCAATATAGCTGACTTTTGAGTCTAGAAGAAGTTAGAAACTTTGCATCAGATGTCCTATGTTGTTTTTTAAAATAATTTCTGCCTTACTGTATTTTGTATCTTATCTGTTATTTACCATATATAAATTACTATTCTATATTTATGGTGGCTTAAAACTCTGTATTGATTTAAAGACAATTCACAAGTGGCTGAGCCATAATAAGGCCTTCATACATTATAAAAGCAGGATGTCTTATGAGTACTATATATTGAGTGAACATAGGAGAAAAGTGTGATCAAGGTAATACAAGAGTAGTAGTAAAGATAATAAATAAAAATACAAAATCAATAAATAATGACTAATTAGTAAATTAAATAATACATAATAAACAGTAAAACAATTAAATGCACTGTCCTTAACACAATATATATACAGCCACATGTTTGTACCACACTGTCCTGGTTTGAGGTAAAACAGAACACTCTAAAAGCTCCAAATTGCACTGAAATTAAAAATATGATGTAAAAATAACAGCATATTTGACAGTCCCTTTTTCATTCCTTAGGAAATGTGAACACTGCGATAAAATACAACATCAACAAAATCTGGATCTAAATAAAATTTCCCTTCTATAAAGTTAAGTGCTTTTCATTTTCAACTTCATGTTGCATATTTAGGAGAAAGAAAACACAATAACACAATTTTTTGAAGCCTCTGCTACCCTAAGGCTTTTTAGTGTAGTGCACAGTACTGTTAACCATCAGTGCACATATTCACAAAGGGGCATATTCATTCTGCTGCATGGGCCTCTGTGACAGCCCGTGCAGCACATAAACCTCACCTTAATATAGGTTTTAAATTATGAAAGGTGCCTTTTGTAAGCTTCTACAATGGAGTAAATTTCACACCAGCATATAGAAAAAAAAACATGAAAATGACTATTTGATTAGCAATTTCAGACTGACATTTCATTTGAAAATTAGCTATGACTTACCAAAATATCCCTTTTCTATGAATCACGACACTTATTTTTCCTAGGTTAAAGGACTGTTGTCAAAAACACGCAATGTTTTTTTCCTGTGTATTAGTAAGTTCACCTCAAGACATAATCCTACAAACATTGTTTAGCATAGTTTTGCTGAAATCAATGGAGCTATTTACAACTGAAAGGACTCAAATTCAAGCTCTGCTTGTCTAGAAACATCATGCAGCAAAGAAAATTACTTTAATGGGACAATTTTGAGAATTTTCATCATTTATGATTTCTTTTTGATAATGGAGCCCTCTGTGTACATTTTTTCAAACAGCAGACCCAATTTTCCCTATGGGATTTATCTGTCTTATCTATTGCTCTTTTACTTGGAGGTTGTATTTTCATTCTTGGAACTAGTGGGACTACAGTGGGGCTAAAGAAGAAAGGGAAATGCTGATAGTGTTGTCACCAGTTTTATTTTGTAATAAGGATAGTTGCTAACGCACTATCATGAGAGGAGGAAGAATATGGCTGGCATCTTAGCCTAAACAAGTTTAAACCCACGTATCTCACCCCATAGCAAAGAGAGAGAACCTATAGGCTATAGGTTAGACTGCATGGGGAATGCATTACTCATCCTTCTCACTGAGGCTGATACAGAAATCCTCCGTGGGAGACCCAGGGACTTGGAAACATTGTTCTGTGGGAGAAGTGGCTTAGCTTCTGGCCTTTGTGGGGTAAATAACTCACTGGTTAGGATACCAACCAAGAAAATAGAAGTCTCCAGAGCTCTATGCTCAAGCCTATTTCAGTTTTTCATACAGCGAATATTTCATCTAAAACAGTAGAAAGAGTCAATTTGGTGGCCTCCTAGGAGAGTGTCATATCCACAGTATAGTTCTTGCATGCTGTCATTCCATGAATCTGCTCTAACACAAAGTGTAGCCTGATGTGGAGAATTTCCCAGGAATACAGAGCCATGCCTGTCCCACAGAGTCACGGACATACTGGAATTCAACATTTCAGCAATCTGGTGAGCCTTGAGAAGGGGAGAAAGAGGAAAAAGAATGAGATCTGGAGAGCCACTTTACCCTGCTTGAATTCAGACTCTGGACAAGCACCGTACCTTCGTATCTTTGGCTTTCTACAAACATAATTATTTTAGGTTGCAACAAGATTAAGACAGTTCGGACTGTTTCTCTAAGGTGGGAATATGCAGAGTATCTTTGTCTACTGTAATACCTTGTGGAAGTATTGTGATGAACTTTTCATCAAGATTTGTCCTCCTTTGACCTTCTTTCATCTGCAAATTGCTGATTTAAGCATTTTAAGACAGTTTTCTAACATAAAGTTTCTTACCTGAATTTTTGAGAGGGAAAGAAAAAAGATAAAACACTGGAATTTATTCTTTTACATTGGTCTCACAGCCTGTAGACTATGCTGGGTAGAGGGTTATGCACATTATTTTATTACCTCATGGCCATTTAAGTTCTCAGTGCTAGAATCGCTTATGGCAGAATTTCTATTGAGAGCAATAAGTTTTCATACTGAATACAATGTCTGTGGAATGTTTATTTGCCAGGAAAAAAAGAGATTCTGTAATAAGAATATTTTAAAAGAAATCCCTCGACAAGACAAGGTTTTGATCATGCCTGACTTTGCCATGGACAATGCACGTCAGTAATGTAACACATCTGCAGAAGTGGGTTTTTTTGTAGTTGAGTTCTACCTTAATAAGTGAGGCTGAAGGATGACTTACGGCTTCAAGCTTTTTTCTTTTTTCCAGCGGTATCATTTTGCCTAATGAAAGGACATTACCTCCCCCAGTCAATGTGGCCTCCGTTGCTGTTGTAATGTATCTGTGGGTACATTATCACTGCTTCTGCTTCTGTGAATGAACAATTCCAAAGCAGCTACAGAGAATTTATTTGCTGATTACTCACCTGCTATTAAAGTGGTTCCAAATAAAGTGAAATGGCAGACACACTGGCTCTTGGAAGCTCTTTCCAACTATAAAAGGAATTCTGTGTGTTCTCTGCAGCGCTCAAGCTGCTTTACAGATGCACCATATTTAATTGGATTAGTTTTAATTAGACTGCAGATGCAAACTTGCATCTGTGTATCACTATTAGTCTGTTTTGAGGCAATTTCAGCCAATAACAAACCACCATCTCATTTGCATTCATTTAAATGTGTTAACCTTTTGCTTGCTGGAATAATCACTGTGGAAGAAGATATATAACTTAGAGATTAATGTGTTGTTATTGTCATGTGGCACCATATGCAGAAAGTGAAATAGCCTAAGAGACAATCATGCAAGGGAAGCAAAAAGGAAATTGCACTGAAGAATTAATTCACTCTTAAATAAATCTTTCTGAGAATTCCATTTATACTTATTTAAATTCCTTTAGAGTTCTTATTTTCCAAGACAATCTTTGCAAGCTTTGGACTTTATTGATTGCTCTTCTACCCTTAATGTTTGTTTTCTTTATGATCTTTTCATTTTTATTTCTTCATGCTTCACAGAGTCCATTTTCCTTTGCTGCCTCTCCCTTTCTCTTCTGAGCTGAACTCAGTTCTGAGGAGACGGAGGATTAATTGTTCATTACTGGTGACGCTACAGGTTTGAAAGAATTGTCGATTAGCTATTGCAAAGTTCTTATTAGGAGAGAGCACGGCTGCTTCTTTAGTTAACGGCAGAGTACTTGCAGGGGAATTGGGAACCAGGGACAGGATCCTCACAGGACAGAAGTCATCAGGACTGTGGCCATTGATTTCAGCAAACGAGCCTTTAACCCTGACTTCTAATTCCCAAAGTGATTATTTTTCCTATGCTTAGTTACAGCATTCCCTTTTCATTTTTATTTCTCTATTCTGGCCAAACTTGGGGTTAATCACTTCAGGTTTGATTGTATTCATATAGGAACAGAAGCAAGAACTCTGCTGTGTACTTTTAATTTTAAGATTTGATCATTTTTCAGCCTTTTTGATCAGTAGCAATGAAATTAATCCAATGAGAAGAATGGGTTTTAATTAAATGATTTTAATAAGTGGGATCCACGTTCAAGCAATGAGGGGATGCAGTGATTGTTAAATAGTAATAAGAAGATATGTCCATGTAGAGCGTCTGCTAAGGTTGACTGTAAATACTGGAGCAAAATTTTACTGGGGTGGAAATATGCCAGTCTCAGGAGAGAAGTGTACGCTGGGTGTGGGGTTAGATTGACCCCTCTCAAGCTTCAGTGACATTCTTTGTGATCCTGAAAGCAAGTCACAGGTCATCCTCTCCTGGCTTTCTTTAAAATGAAATTATTACTTTTCTCTGACTATACCAATTAGCAAATTGTCATTCAGAAAGCAATTCAAAGATAAAAAGCAATTAACATGTAGTGGTGTCAACCAGAGGACTGCAGATCCAATTCTTGTATAGAACATTTGAGTCAGACCCTGATGACCATTTACTGCAGGAAAGTCAAACAAGAATGTCTAATAATTGATTTTCAGAGCTGGCGTAAGGTTCCGTTTCCTATTCTCTTCCCAATGAATAGAAGAAGCCGGTGGCATTTCAGCACTGAGTTTTCAATATGCCCTTACAGGAATGCTTCACTTAGTGGAGAAAGTCTGGCCTGGACGTACCTGTAGGATCAATCTGTGCTGAACGCACTCAGTGTCAATAGGACACTACAGAAGGAGATGGAGGAAAAGGATGCTCTTTCTGTGAATTGAGCTTGTACAATTAGATCCCATAAGGGATGTAAGTGCCTGGTTTTCATTTGGGCAGTCTAAGGCAAAACTGACACCTACCGCAGATAATCAAAGGTGGACTCTGGTACTGAGAGAGGGGATTTATTTCTTTCTGTCATACCCAGGAAAAATGACTGACTTAATTTGAGAAAAGCTTGCAGCCTGCAATCAGTATTGCATGGCTGGACTTCAGACTCAGCACAGGTGGGAGTCAAGGGGGCTCGGAACCATGAAATGCCTCCCAGGCTGGCTGTCTAGCAGCAAGCCGGACACAGAAGTTTAAAATAAAGGGTTTTCATCTGAAACCCTTAGCACAGATCTCAGAGCAGCAGACTGGTTCACCTGTCCGCATAACACCGGGAGATGAAGATTGCCCTTCGAAGGATAGATGCCTACAGCCCTTCTTTTTGGGGAATGGGGGTAGGAGTAGAACAAGGCTGAGTCTTCTGATACTACACTGGTAGCACAGCTTGCCACTTTTTATAGATTAATCTGAAAGTTAGAGTGCTCCTCCAGGAAATGGAGAGACTTAGATTAAATTCCTTCATCAAGCTGGAAGCTCTAATGTGTGACAGCGCTTCTAACTCATGCTGAAGTCATGGCATTGTGTAGGACATAATTAAAACTATAGGCCAAAGTGAGAGGGGAGAACAGATTTCTGGTTCCCATTCTCAACATTGCTAAATTTTAGAATAAGCAACAATCACCAAATAAAATACAGAAGTTAATTAAAAGAGTCTTCTTTTTCATGGTTCCTCCTCTGTCCCAAAGCTTGCAGAGTCATACTTCACCTCTGCTTTATGTCTGATTTAAAAAAATAAAAAGGGAGATAAGAGCACTAGATGAGATTTTTAGGGAGAGTTGCTGTCTTAAGAGACAAACTGATAGTAGTAGGTTTTCCTGATAGCCAATAAGATTAACAGGACGAAGAAAGCATCAGGACAAACTGCCTGTATTAATCCACACTGTACGAGAACATTTTGTGCTGTCCTTCAGGATGATATGTGTGCTTATAAAACAGTCCTTTTCAGCCTTCTTTCAGATCCGCATCATTCCCTAAACTAAAACTATCAACTTTGGGTTACAGCTGTAACACATGCTCATGGCCTAGCTGAACATAGGGCCTGACTAGAGCTTGTGTAAATTAATTATTCAGGCTAATTAGCAGAAGACTGAAGCACAACATGAGAGAAAACATATTCCAGGCATGCTAAACATTGCTAGGTAGGCAAAGTGAGAAGCACAGGAACAGTGAGGAGTGTGTTATGCTTGTACCTTACAGAAGTAAAGATGAAGGAAACGAGAAACAATTTGCCGGTAGTATGTAGGAAATGTGGATTCAGAGATCAAATGCAGTTTGCAGCTTTTTCATTCCACAGACCTGAAGAGCTATATCTGTATATCAACCGTATAATTTGGATTTAGATTTCAACATACTAACATGAAATTCCAGGCATGTATATGCAAAGGTTGTGTTCTTGTTTCCTTCAGCAAACTGACCACTTTTCCAAGAAACATAGTGTCGTGGTTTAACCCCAGCAGGCAGCTAGCACCACACAGCCGCTCGTGCAGTTCTCCCCCTTCCCCCAGAAGGGCCGGGAGAAGAGGGAGAAAAGGATAGGAAAGGGAAAGGAAAAAACCTCTTGGGTTGAGATAAAGACAGTTTAATAGGAACAATAACAGAAAAGGAAGATAACAATAATAATAACGATAACAATAATTACCCAAGTCACTCTCACCACCTGGTGAATTGGCAGTGTCCCGAGCAGTGATCGCAAGTACCAGCCCCTCAGCCAAGCCCCATTTATATACCAAGTGTGACGTCTATGGTACAGAATATTCCATGGCCATTCCATCATTCTGTCTATGCTCCTTCTCAGCTTCTGTGGGAAGCTGAAAAAAAAGTTCTTCAAAAATATAAACGTCACCTGGCAACAACTAAAACAATATGCATTATTGACATTCCTTTCATACCAAATCTGAAACACGGCAACCACTAGAAAGAAAATTAATTCTATCCCAGCTGAAACCAGAACACACAGCTTCCCTGGGCTTGTATGGGTAGCTTTTAATGCCTCTTAGGAGCAGTTTTAACTTTTTCAGACTGAACAAAAGTAAGGAAAACTTGAATGCCTAGCATTTGCACAAAGCATTTTGGAGAGAATTGTGACCTTACCTCAATGGAACAAAATTTCCACTTTTGTATTTATGGAGACCAGAAAAAAGCCTCAGAGTTCTTGGCCTAAAAGGGGTAGTCTTCCTTCTTAGGGAGCATAACTCCAGATTTGATTAGATCTATTAATGAGGTCAAATGATGCTTTTAGGCTGGTAGCTAATGTAAACCAAATCTATTTATCACTTTGGCAGTGGTTCCTGCAACAAAGTTAATAACCATTACAACATTTCTAGTTAGCCAATCAGGAATGGTGCTTTTTGTGCAAAAAGGCAGAAGTTAGCAATCAATCATCATCATCCTCATCATAATAATGCTGCTAAATGAGCTTCTGAAAAGGAAGAGCAACATGGCTATTAACCTTAACCGTACCTTGAAAATAGATTTCTTCCTACGAAAGCCGCTACTGATATGTGGGTTGCAGCCCTGATAGCTTCTTGCAGAATAAAGGAGGTCGAAATACTAGGCAAGGGCACAACCCATATTTAGATTCTTTGCTTCAGTCTTTTAAAATAAAACTGAACGCTTAAAAAGAGAAAGGTCAAAGTCTGCTATTTTTTTAAATAGCAGGTGAAAACAAGATTTTGTCCAAGGGGCTTGAGTTCTATACAGTCAGTATTTCTTTTTTCTGTATTAGCGGTGTGTCTAATAACATACAGATTCCACAAAACTGTATCTTTATAATATCTTCTGATACACATCCTTATAGTGACAGCCAAGTGCTGGCAAAACAGAGCAGACTGCTGCAAAAGCTGTTGTGCACATTCATGCCAGTGGTGCTTTTTTGAGAAGTTTGGCTTGGCGGGGAAGAAGCGAGGGGTTATCTTTTGTGGTGCTTGTTGAGGCAGAGGTGAGGTGTGCCATGAGAATGGGTGTCTCTTTCCATCCCAGCCTGGGGATGAGGCTTGGGATAGCCAGGCTGTTGGTACCTACTCCCTCAAAATTTGCAAAGCTGGTATAAACATCCTGACCAGCACCTCTGCTTAATAGATAGAGGTCATGAAAACATCTTAGTTTGAATGCCTGGGGCAAGCCTGGGACCATTCAGTCCTTCAGCGCACACCCCCCAGGCAGTCTGGCAGACTCTGCAGAACAGTTCGCTGAGCTGCCCTGGCCTGCCAGGCGTGCATCATACACCAGTGCAGCAGAGCCCACACCATTATACCCCCAATCCCACGAACCAGCGTCATCCATATAATGTTCTCAAAATACCTGCACCATGGTTGGTTTACTCTCTGCCCTTTCCTGAGCTGAGCAGAGTGCCACATCAAGGACAGAGCTGCCTGCCAGGAATGTTCTCCCACATACCCCTGCACAACTGAATCAATAGACAATTTGCGATTCCTTGGAAAAATGCATACATACAGCCACAACCAGCCTCGCTTAGTCCCACTGAGGTGAGCAGAGCCAGCCGCAGGTGGAATAGCACAGTCTCAACACCTGCACCCTGCTCTGGTACGCTCTATGACTGACACATAGTATGAGCCCTTGCCTGCGTATGGTGCACCCGATCAGGCATTGCTGGCCATGCACCAAGACCAGGATTACCTAGCAATCCTAACATCCAGTTGCATCCATATTTGCAAGGACACTGGACCAACAAAGTGTATCTTATTGACAATCTCTGTGAACACGTGCATGGCTCATGCTGGTCGTGCCTGCCAACAACTGCACATAAGCATTATAGGGCCATTCTTGGTGTTACAGACACCCTAGAATCAAAGGTGACGGACCACGTGGGATGTTTCAGTCGTGGTGACTAGGGACAGGGAATTTGATCTCATGCTGAGGGTTCAGCATGAAAGAGCTTGCCATAAAACCATTTATGAAAAAAAATAGACAAGACTGTGTGGTCTGAAGAATTCTTGAATATACCAAATTTTTATTTGGGGCATTCCTATTAAAAGCTGTGATCTGGAACACCAGAGCGAGCCATGGTTGAAATCTGGTTTGTCTGGGGCTGACTGCTATTGCCTCAATGACGCAGTTAGCTGAGGCAATCCTTTTGGAGGGTCCCAGCCAAAGACTCTTGGTTTTCTGTGTCCTTTGTTTCAGGGCTCTGTCTTGGCCATAACCTTGGCCACTGGTGCGTTATGAAGGTGCCAAGCTGGCTGTCTGGGTTCCCTCCAGAAAGAGGGCATTCATGTCCCGGATGGACAGGATCCTAGGAGGATCTTGTTGAGGTGATAGAAGGGGCATTTAGCAAGGGTTGTGCACCAGGGAGTGCTCGGCAATGTGCTTGGACAGACTGGATCTGGTAGTGCACAAGCCTGGTGCATTCTCATAGGCTGATGGGTGGACAAGGGCACAGCTCTTGTGAGCAGTCAGTTAGACCAAGATGGGCATGTACCCACCACGCAAACTTGGGACCTTACGCTGTAAAGCCTCTCAGGCGAGACTGTCTTTTTATTTCCTCTGTGTGCACTGTCTAATCTGGTGAGGCATTTCTTCTGAGTCGGTGCCTTTAGGCACTACCCACACACAAATGAGTGTCTATTAATAATGATAATATTTAATGAAAGAATCTTGTTCAAAGTTTTATCTGTACATTTAAAATAACAGATCAAGAAATGCGGATATTTAGTTGATCTCACTGGGTATACACTATTGCCCAGCAAAAGAAATATGCTTTTACAGATACATTCCTGTCACAGAAATAAATATGCCTTCTTATATAAGCAGTTACTGTCTATGTACTGCAGTTGGCCTAACATACAGTAAAAATATATTTTTTTTAAAAAGCTTTAATTCTAGCTGGAAGAAGGGGATTGGTTTTGGTTTGCTCCTTGATTGTTTTTGTAATTGATTTAGCACTACTACAGCTATGCAATTAAATTTTTTTTTAAATCATTCTGGACATTGAACATATGAAAAATTTCCTGAACCTATTAGAAATTAGCCTTTCTCACCGCTTACCATACTTAAGTATGAGAATGCTTTCCTGTTGAAGCAATCAAAAAAAATGAGAAACACCAACAAAGGCTTTTATGTCTGAAAGTATCAATCAGTTTTAGAAACTAATTGTTCCCATCATTCTTAACTGCAGAATATATATGTTTCTTGAATTAGTGGATGGCAGATACAATACATATATATAAAATGCATATATATATATAATGCATATATATAGAGTATGTTCAGTGCTGTAGATGAGTCTTTTTAACTTGTCTTTATCTTACCTATCAGAGAGGGAAAAACAGGTTCATCCCAAGCCTTTTCAAGGGCTGGATAAAAGCAGATGTATGAACCTGTTTAGTATGTGTTCAAAGTCAATAATATAGCTCTACTGGGCTGTGTAATGGATAGAGGCAAAAGATCAAGTCCTAAGGGAAATGGTGTCATACTTTTTACAAAGAGAAAGGGTTTGATTATTTACAAGTTAGAAAAACTTTACATTTTTACATTTTGTCTTATTTCACACGGAGACACAGTAAATGTCACTGAGAATTTCACCAAACATTTTAGTAAGGTGGCAAATGAAAATCTGAACTGGCAACAAGGCTGAGGAACAGGAGGATTGTTTCAATGGGTAAGTTCATCAGTTTGGTATGTATGAGGAGTAAATTCTATTTACTCTGTGCTATCCCATACTCCAGTGGTTTGTCTGTGTACAGACTCTGGATACAATACTGTTGGCTGGATAATAAAATGGCAGGAGTCAGGGGAAAAAAAAAATATTGTATTTAAAGCTTTAAATAAGAAGTGAAAAATTATTATCAAAGTAGCACATCATGACAAATGAAACTTAAGTCTCTTTGTTTATGCTACAGCTCTATGGTGATAAACAAAATTAAGTTTTAAGGTCCCAAACACTCTTCAAGCCTGGAACACTTTCAGAGCACAGCATGTCATTACGCTCTCTGTGGGACAGTAATTACCCTGCTGCCAGTAACTGTTCCACACCAGGGTAGGAAGTGCAGTGTTTCAGTCCTTTTCAGCAGCATCACTGTTTTGTATGAGACGGCCATGCAGAAAATCTGGAAGCGGTCCTCTGACTTGCTGCTTGGGAAGAAGCAGAGTGAAGGAGGTGCCGTATGGGCTGAGCGAGGCTCCTGGTGCTGCAGTAGCTGAGGTGCCAGTGAGATGTGCCAGAAGGATCACAGCCTTGAGGGGTCTGGCACTGGGACCTGGGACACCTCTAATGTATGCTTGGCTCTGGTGTCACACAGGGTGCTCGACACTGGTGATCTAGTCTGCTGGAGGAGTTCCTTCTGGGTGTGAGTTTGTGTTACCTCTATAGTACCGGGAGCCACGCAGCATGTACGCACGCCAGGGTGGCGCTTAAGGTGCTTCCTCTGGTGGGATCTGAGGTTGACACTACAACCCAGACTGCTATCTGGTGCACTTGCTTGCAATGTGCACATGACATCCTCCAGCACTTAGCTCTGTACATTTGCGGGGTGCAGGCCTAGGACCTTCAGCTTACACAAACCTTGCTGCTGGCAAAGACATAGCAGGGACTTGTGGTCCTGGAAACATGCTCGCAGCAAATGAAGCCCCTGTTGGTTCCTGTGCACCGCACCAGTCAGTAATGTAGACCAGTGCTCCCACGGTGTCTTCTATATGATGCTAACCAAAGTAATTTTATTCTGTATGTATTAATGTCTGCATCTCTGCGGTTCAGATCTTATTACCTACCTCCTAAGACACTTTGTGATCTACTGATGAAAAGTGCTACGAGCCATTTTTTTTTGAGACCTTCTAAATGAATATTAAATCTCAGTAAGGAATAAAACTGGTTATTACTTTCAGTGGGAACTTAGTGTATTACTCCAGTGGCTGTTAATTCTTTTAGTAGTAGCTGTTCTTCTTTAAACCCTAAGCCATCGTGTAATAGCATCCTGTGTTAAGTTTGTATATGTTAAGAGACCATTGGCTTACAGAAAGATACAGTTTCTATAAGTTCATCTTGTCAGAAATCACAATTCAGTTCCTTTTTTTAAAGGACTTTACCCCTGCATCATATTTTATTAAAAAATGTGCCAGATTAGCTTTTCCTTCCTTGGCAATGGAGTTGTTTACCTAATTTTGGAACTTAGAAGATTCAGCATGTACTATGCATGACTAATTCTGGTGTGCAAGAAATGTGATTCCTGTTTTGAAAGCTGAAATAGAACCCTGGTCCTCATATTTGCAGGGCAAACCTTGAAAATGTGGCACAAATACATTCCCAAGTGTTCAAAAACTGAGAAGGAAGATAAAACAAAAACCAGCGTTCATTGCATACAATGAATGAATTCCACTAAGAAAATCAAATATACATAGGCATAATTGATTTTTTCCCATCAATTTCATTACTTTTGAGTATTATTCTCTTGATTTCTGAGTCCTGGGATTGATATGACTGGACTATTTTGTCCCTCTGAAAATTCCAGTTCCAAATCGGAGGGACTTGCATGACTTTTTTTTTACTGTTTTTTTTCTTTCAGACTTCAATTGAAGTTTTAAGTGCAACATATTGTATATGTCACAGGAAAAGTGAATTGTATTTTAACCACGAAATACAGTTGTCCACATGATGGAAAGCAGTCATCTCAAGCTTCTACAGATTTGTTCATCAGAGTTGAATATTAGCCCCATGGGTTGTTTTGTCCCTTCTCAGGAAAGTATATGGCCTCAGCTGGTGTTGGTACATACAGTTTTTGGAAAGCCTTCAGCAAACCTGTCTGGCTTCCACGTCTGCTTGGAGGCTCCAGCTTTCTTCATCTTCCCCAGCTGCTCAGTGTGCCCAGGGCTCTCTCTGGCAATTATCTAGAGTCTGAATCCATTTCTGTTATTTTAAAAGCTTTATGGCAGCAGATACATGAACTGATAGGAAGCATCAGTCTAAAAATATTATCTACTTGATTAGAAAGCATCTTCCACCAAAGTCTTTCATTTTCCTACTCTGTTTTCTGTAGTAAGTGACTTAGAGGTTTTGCCAGAAAGGAGAGTCTGTTTTATTTGTCATGCTGACCAGCGTTGCGGTCCTTCACAAGGGACACGCTGTGCAGCAGGGAGCTGGGCTGCTGGTTCCTCCTCTGCGCTGTTGTGTGCCAAGTGAGGGAATATCATCCTGTCATGGAGGGCAATGGAAGAAATGGCTGTATTTGCTGCAGGAGAGGGGAGGCAGGAGCAGGCAGGAGGGCTGGGAGATGTGGGAGGGTAAGAGGAGAGCCGGCAGCCCCACAGAAGCACGGCACTGCTGGGAGGGACAGCCAGGCACCAGAGACCACAGGAGGGACCTTCCCAAGGAGCCATGTGGCCACCAAGGAAGCTATGCAATGGTGGCTGAGCTGAAAACGAGCCCAAGAGAGTGTCCCCGACCGGGAGTGACACAGCCGACAGAGGGGAGATTTGTGTTAACTCTCTTTTGCTCATACTCTGTTTCATTTTGATTCGGGGGGGAAACGGGGAGGTTAACAGAGGAGCTATTTTCATTTTAATATTTATACAGATGAAACCTGACATTCAAGCTTGAAGGCCTTTGCAATCTCTCTGAGGTACCTCCTTCAAGAAGGAGACATCTCAGCAGCTTCGCTCTGGCTGCCTCACCATCCTGTCTCACCTGGAAACTCCCCTGCCTTGCTTTCTCCGCCATGTGTCTCGAGAGACATGGATGGGGCAGAGGGGCTGATGAGACTGAGCAGTGAGGAGTTGGGGGAGAGAGGGAACAAAACACATTGGAAAGAAAGAGAGAAAGAGAGCAACAGAGACAGAAATAGTTCTGCTCTGCAGAAAGAAGATACGCTGTTGGGTAGATGTGTTTTACCATGACAGAGAAACTATCACATGCCCTAAAAGGTGAATTAATACCAGCAATAATAAACATAAATGACCTGCAAATTCTGGTAGTAGGTGTGGGTTTGCCTTCAAGTAAATATTTTAGTCATTCTATGCATTTTGACTTCCAGCTTTGGGGGCATACAGTAGGCACATCAGGTTCTCAAGCAGCCCAAGCACCTTGGCTAAATTTGTAGCCATATCTAGCATTACTGCTAAATTCAGTGTCAGTTTATTTGCAAAGACTGGAATGTTCAGCCATACAAAGTTTGCATAATTTTGCATGATAATGTCTAACAAAGAAGCTACAGGCAGGAGTATATTCAGTGAGTGAAGCCCATCTGATCAGTGCACTTTCACAGACTGTTTTGTGTGTGGGGAACTTCCGTTGTCAAAACACACATCTCTTAGCTCAGTTAAAGCTTCAGTAACTTTCATAAACTATTCATGGAGATAGTCTTAAGCAACTGCACATGCTCAAAAAACAGAGCAGGGGGAATGTCAGCATGAGAGCATTTGTTAAGATAGGTAGTAATGGTTCCTTCTAGTGATAGGTCAAAGGTGATGGGTCAAAGGTAGAGTCGTTAACTTGAATCACATAAAAAATCTGTGATAAATCTAAGAAAGTGAAAATAATGTTTTGCAAACATGCAATTAAAGCAAGAGATCATACATAAGAATGTTCGGGGTAGAAGTGTAGCTGTAAAAGCCTGAAGGCTAGTATTTAAATCACTGCTATTTGTATGTATTTGCAGTTTTTCTCTCCCTCTTTTACAAGCCATTTTACCATATATCAGCATTTCCTTTTCTTTCTATTGATCACGTTTGCATTCCTTCTGCTCTGAATAGTGGTATCTATTACCTACGTCCTTGCTCTCAGTACAGTTTCTTTAAGTAACTTCTAATGAAAGTTAAATTGATTCCCAGAACACAGCCCCTGGGGAGTTTCTATACCGAAAGTCTGAATATGGCTACATATGGGTTTTACTTTCTGATTAGAAACTTGAGTGCAAAAAGCTAAGATAAAGCTATGGTTTAATAAATGAAAACCGCCAGTGCTCTCATGTTCGGGCTACCAGAGCTTTAGATTAATGCAGTGTGATTCACATCTTCACATACAACTATTTGGCAGTTACAGGTTCCTGTTAAGTATCATGCCCCCTCTGAAACATAGATTATTAATATTTATTTATCAATTCTGGCATGCCATGGCCCTCCTTTGCAGAATAATGTGGGAGCTGCCATCACCTGATAGGCCTTTGCTGTCACACTTTAAATGGGGCTGTTTAATTGCTTAATTGGGCGTTGTCAGTGGACAGTGGTTTTGGTATGGAAGTCTTCACTTTTTAATTCGGCTCCTCTCTTCAGTTCTACTTGACCTTCCCTTTCTTTGGTTCTAAGTTAATAAAGTTTCCTCTGACGTTGCACACAGAAAGAGAAGAAAATTATTAGGATGAAGGATTTTATTCTCTTTTACAGACTGTAGTACTTTGATGCTGTTACATGTTTTGTGACTTCCCTCTTAGTGTCTTTCCTCTGCAGTCAAATGTCCTCCAAGGCATTTGATAATTTTAGGTCGTCTAACTGGAATGTCAGTTTTAGACCCAAGGCCTGTACCTCTCCAAGCATTTTGTGTAAGGCCAAGTAAGGATATCTTTATATAAAGGACATAACTTGTAGCTCATCCTTTCCTTTGAATCTAGCATATTCAGTGGAATAAGATTTAATGACAGATTGGGACACAAGCTATATTTAGTGCAGTGCAGTAGAAGCAAATCAGTGGAGTGAAGCAGTCAGTCCCAAGGACCCAGCCCCACACTGCAAACTTTGTGGTGGTAGTGCTTCAGTTTAGGTTTGCTCCCGTGGGCCAAGTGCCGTTTGCAGTTGGAGCACCGTTAGGTGAGCTCTTGGTGTGTATATTCCCGTTCTGTCCATCATGCCCTCCCAGATCACTGCATAACATGAGTCCAAGCATAATATATGGGTATGGTCTGGACATCTGCTTCCTAAATGCACTCCTAAGCCCAAACTAAAATGATAATGTAAGTGCACCACAGATGCTGTATTTGTGAAATGCTACAAATGCATCAAATGACCTACAATACGCACACAACCGTGGCTGGCATTAGTGGTAGAAAGATACAGAGAGGGATGAGAGAGCTCACAAATCCTTTAGCTGCATCCATGTCTGACTGATGTTCAGCATCAGTGAAGGATACAAAATCAGTACCCAAAATGCCTGCATTATCAACGCAATCCTAAAGCTTACTCTTTTCAGTGCCCTGCTATTGCTCAGGAGTAAGCCATGCGTTTCATTTTCTCTACATCCTCCTTTTACAGATAGACTTAATTCCTGCATTTCTGAGTAAAATCCTAGAGCATACCCTGTTTGGATTGGATCAATAAGACTAATTCAAGACCTTATTTACTAACTATGCAACTCAGCAGATCCCCTCCTATAGATTTGTCTTTAAGAGCCTTGTAGAATCACCGAATCATGTAGTGATTCATGAGAGCTTCTTCAAAATAAGTATTCTGTATTTGCCCACAGGAGCAGAACAAAGAAAATAGCACTGAAATACCAGAAAGTTTACACATGTATTAATTATCCTTAAACCAATAGCTTTTCCTTGATCGCATGGATAAGTATTGCTTGTTTCAAAGCACCCCCTTGTGCAGGCACTGGGTAAGACAAGTTGTACAAGAAGCTTCTGGCTCGCTGACACCTCAGTCACTTGGCCAGGATCTGCGTTTTTCATGTCACCCACCCTCCTTCATCTGCCAGAGAGGTCTTTTGTTCAATGGATCATGTCTGAAGACCTCCTGAGCTTTCAAACTGTCCTACTAAGCCTGATCTAACTGATTTAATATAGATGGAGGTAGTCTTCAAACTGTTGTCCATTTAAACACTGGAAAAATGACATTATTTGAAAATCTTGCATTTTTATGGGGAAAGTCCAACTGGAATTAACAAATATGAATCTCCAAAGTGAGGCACTGTGCAAAACCAAGGAAGTTCATATACTGTTGGTAAGGTTTTTGTAGATATTGTTCACAGTTGGTAAAAAGGGTGAAAAATTAAAGGTTGTAGACTTGTCTTCCAAAGTGACTAGTGACTTCAGTCACTGCATTCTGGCCTGTCCACCGTGAGATGACTTTATAGAAAACTAATTTTTAGAAACTTATCTTTTTCTGGAATTTAGGCTCCTCTGACAGTGTCATGACTTGGGGAGCACAGGTAACCCTCAAAGTCTTTAGTAATTTTGGAGAATCTTGTCTGTATTGTGTAGAACAATTAACATTTAAAATTATTTAAATAATGCTTTTGAAAGGAAAAAAACATTGCTTCAAAGCCAGTGATAACTGAATGTTTCACTTGTCTTAAATCTAACATGTACATCCACAGCCAGCGATGTTTGACTGGGCAATCTCCGTCAATGGCAGTGTTTGGATGAGCCATCTCCTTGACAGAGATAGTACACTTTTATTGAGAAAAAAATACATTCCTTTTTGCTTTTTCAGACTTGAATGTTGAAGTTGTTTTGTAAATGTCCAGATTTTGGGTTACCACAATTTTTTTCCTTTATTGCTTATGCTTTCTTTAATAAAAAAGGAAGCATATTTTCTTTGAAGAGATAAATATGGAATTCTGCATAATTCTTGGTGTCTCAGATATTAATTTGATGATCACTTAATTGTATCACAAGAGCTATTGGGTGAAATTAAATTACAAACAGATGAGAGCAGACAATGCATTATAAAAAAAAAGCTGAGGTATCTGCAAGTGTTTCAAATGCTCCCCAAGGCACCCTACATTGTTCATGCTCCAGAGAACTGAGGCAGCAGCGCCAGAATACCACTTTACACAACAGTTTCAGCACAAAGGCATATGACTTTACTACCTACACAAGCTTTTTCATCTGTAGGATGCATATGCATATATCCTATTAACACCCACATTCCCTGTCTCCTCAATTCTTGGTTCTCCCAGCTTACCCACATTTGATGTGTCCCTCCTCTCTTTCCACCCACGGTGCCATCCTGCTGGCAGAACCCGATCCCATATTCTTGCTGCTCCCCATATTAACGGGCATCATGCTTCAAGCACTGCTGACAAGGCAGCAAAACAAATAGCTGATAAATTTGGGCACAGCATTCATTTCATATTGACATAACTCCTGTAGATTAGCTCAGATATAAAGTATAGTGTTATGTAAATACCATTTCAGCTGCTAAGTGTTTAACAGACCAAGTACACATGTGAAGTTTAGAATTCAAGAACATACATTGCCTGTGAAAGGAGATCATTTTATATTGGTGAACACTGGATGAAAAGAAACTGAAAATTTGTAGGAGAGTCAGTTGTGCTGCAAAGTGTTACCACACCAGATTTGAAGACAAAATGAAATCATTAATGCATGAAATACAGATTTTAAGTTGTGATAAGTGCAGATCTAATGCAACTTTAACTGCAGGATTGCTGCTGCTGACTCCATAAAATACATCCCATAAACAGCTGTTAATCTGTTCACTGTTTGTCTTCTAACATTCATTTGTTTAGTAATCAGTTCTTATTTGTTCTACATATGGTACAGCTTCCCTTTTATAGCAGCTGCATTTAATGAACATTTGGAGACACAAAAGTATTACAGAAATTATTGTTTGACTATTCTCCTGCATTATTTTTGTATCTGTCACCAAGGATGTTTGAATAAAAGTTAGAAATATGGTCATTAAATTTAAAGTAAGGAAGGTGTAGGTGCTTTGTCCTCTTCCTGAACAGTAATTTGTAGTGGAAGTTCCTGTGACCATGCTTCACACTCTGCTTAGCTCCTTTAAGCAATTAATTTTCTCTATTTATACTGTCCATTCCCTTCTGTGATTCACTGACGTCAACATGTCAAATTTGATTCACTCTGCGGTTTTGCTCTGTATCATATTAGAGGCCTTTAGGTAATGCACTGAGAGAGTATCTTGCAGACCTGATAGACTGAGTGCGTTTTGAGATTTTTAGAAAAGGACAGTTTACAAGATTTAAAGTTTCATCAGGTGTTCTAGTTAGATGTGGGGATCAGTGGGTATTAAAGCTAATTTGTATGAAGATAATTCCCTTCCGGAGGACTTGTGTTTAAGTGTCATCTTAATTCCTTTCTTCCACAAATTCTGATCTTTAACAAGACCATTTTATCATAGTAAGTGTTCTGTGTTATTTTTTCATGCTTCAGCCATGTCCAGCATCTTGGACTGAATGAATAAACGGAACATACACTTTTCTTTATAGGAAAGTATAGGTGAGAAAATAGCTATGTACTAAAACTTCAGTAGCGTTAGGGCATGATGACAAATAGGACAAATGCCCTTGTATTGGACAGTCCTTTGTCCTTGGTCAGTCTTTACTGGTGACCTTGACCTGCATCTTTTGCGAGGAGTCTGCGAGTCTGTCAAGTACAGCAGTGGGCAGAGGAGGAGGGCTGCTCATTAAAGCTGACTGCTTGGATCGAATGCCGTGCAGGAAGAGGGAAATTCCCAGTCAGTTCCACCCGATTCAGCCACAATGCCAGGTGGGTTGGGGAGATGATTAAAGAAAGAAGCAAGTAATTGCCTAAATGTGCCGACCGTTTTACAGATTTGCACAGTGTAAATATTTTGGACACATTGTTTTCAGATGGTTGGTTAATCAAAATAGCTGCAAGTGAGTTTGATATGTGTCACCAGCCATGTAAATAGATGCATTAAACTGGAGCTGTATGTGCAAATGCTCAGTTGGGAGAAATATACAAATGATGACAGGATATTTTCAAAAGGATTTCAGGTATTTCTGTAAGGCAGTTTTATTGAAAAAGGCTTAGCTGTGAGAGAAGTATGCTTGTTTCTAAATTTAACCATACTAACAATTTACCACCTTCTTTTTGTGTGTGTTTCTTTTTCTCTTCCAGTGCCACCTTGGGCCTTAATAGCCATAGCCATAGTTGCAGTCCTATTAATCCTTACCTGCTGCTTTTGTCTCTGTAAGAAATGCTTGTTCAAAAAGAAGAACAAGAAGAAGGGAAAGGAGAAGGGAGGGAAGAATGCTATTAACATGAAAGATGTTAAAGATTTAGGGAAAACCATGAAAGACCAGGTAAAGTATCTCTCCTTTTCTTGATCTCTTGAGTTGCATTTGAGGGTTTCTGTTTGATGTTTCTACAAAAAGTTCTGCTTGTTGCCTCATTAGTGGCTCTGTGAAGAGGGGACTGATTGGCAGCATCTTCTCAGTGGTATCACAAAGGATGAATCTGGGTGTGCCATCACTTTATCAAGCAGTCAGCCAATTTCTCTCCCTAAAAAGAATGAGTGGGCAAATAATGACTCACCTGGAAGGGGCAAGTTTATTGAGAGTATCTTGGTTGTCCCAAAAATGAAGCAAATATGTGCAATTTTCACTGTCCTTTTTCAAGACTTTGACCAGGACCTAGTACAGTGTGTATCTTTCTAGCAGTATTTCTGAGCTCACATGATAAACAAACATAGCTCTGAACTCTAAATCTCTTTTTACGCAAAAGCAAAAGTTCAGAAGAGAAAGAAACAACAGTATAGAAGAAAAAATTAGAAGCATAGAAACAAGGGAAAACAACCAAAAAGGAAGAGCACAGGGGTATTCAACACAATGATGTTGGGAGAATTCATTTTGTAGTGGAGAGGAGGAGATTAAAGATAACAGGCCATACTTATAACTGTAAGTCAACTGAATAACTTGGAGGAAAAGATTAGCATAATGCCCTTTGAGCAGCATCATTTTCATAAGGGCAGAAAATCTTGTCCTTCAGATCTGCTTCATGCAAGAGAAGCAGAAGGACCTAATCCTCGGGGCCACAGACTTGACTAATATGTTCCTGAAAAAAAATAAAGCTTTTTTTAACAGGGTTTTAATATTGTCCTTCCTGGAGCAAACTGTTGAGAATAAGCAGAAGAATGAGGAAATAAATGTGAAGTATTCATGTGTCCTCACTGTGTTGCCAGATTTCCTAAGCTAAGAAAACAAAGGGCGGTATTTTTCAAACAGGAAGTACTGAAGAGATTTAGAGAACTGCTTTGCAACACCTCTTCAGCAGGAACCAATAACTGTCAAGATACTGCATGGTCAAGTCTGTGCTTCCAAGACCCCTGGTAAAGTTGAGCCAGAGCAGTCCAGGACTGCTTATCCAGCCAAAGAGATAGGATAAAAGCATGGTCAGGAATGAGTAGTTCATTCCACAAGTTGGAATCTAGTGTATGAAGAAAGCTGGGCTGAAGGGAGGTTGATTAGAAGTACAAGCCAAAGCTGGGAACCCGAGGACTATGGCCCAGCTAATCAGGAACAAGATGCAAGAAGAGAAGCCTAGAGCACAGTAGCTAAGAGGCCCGTGGTCAGTCCAGAACAAGTGATGAGATGCTACTGTACAGTGGTGGAGCAGCCACCAGTATGGCTCATCAGCCAGTCTTAAGAGTCCTCAAACAAGTTAACATGCTTCTCCAGGCACATAAGACATGATGGGGGAAGAGCAAAATCAGGAGAGTGGATGAGGAAGCCTTGCAAGTTTGATGACTAGGTGCAACTGGATCACCTGAGTGGAGTCTGAAAGGAGCTCAGATAAGGAGAGTAAAATAATGGATAAGCTTCAAAGGTACAGAGCTATCAGAGCTCTTTCCAGTTTCCATTATCAGACAAGAGGACACTTTTTGTTGTTGCTCAGTAGACAGTATGTCAAGAAAATAACTGAAGATCCAGTTGTTTTATTCCTGTTCATGCTACTCAATTGCAGTAGCCACTACTGAAACCTTGATTCATTAGACAGTAGTTAACTCTTCTAGTCAATACATTACACCAATAAAGTAAGCGTTGGCAAAATTCATTACTTTCAAGCTGTATGTATCAACATTTTATAGTGACAACTGTACACACTGTCATCATTTGAGTCATGAAAGAAAGAATGAGGCTTGATCTGACACAATCTGGTTCTCAGACCACAAGTACACATTGCATGCGTACAGCTAATGAAGTTCACACCAATTGTCCATCCTGGGTGTACTCATGTGTCTACACGCTAGTAGACAATACAAAGCAGATTTCTCTACAGCCATCCCAGATTGCCTTACTGCAACTGACACAGTCCTGCACAGGCACAAAGAGCAAGTGAATGGAGACCCTTGCATCCTTGCAAGTTGAGCACTTTCGATAGTTCCCTGGTGCACAGCTTCAACCTTGGTTCTACCTGGAGAGAAGATGCTTCATGTGCCACACTGGTGTACTGGAGTGCGTGACACTGACACAAGACAAATTCACACCTGAAAACAATCTCATCAGTACACAATATCACTAACGTAGATGCAGCTGTTCCAAGGTTAGGAAGATTAGTGAGGCTGAGCTCAAAAAACAACAGAGCAGAAATTTTGAGTTCTCCCTTGAAAAAGAATTTATGCTGATTTTGTTTTCTCCATATGATGAATGTGAAACAAACCTTTTTTTTTAAGCACTTTGATTTAGCATTCATAGATTTCCTGTATTTGATTTATAGACTTTGTTCTGGGCTATTAATACTAAGTAATTGTGAGATATTTCCCCCTCAGCAATGCATGGAAAATCAGATCATCAGTTGATGGGTTACCTTGGGCTACGGTTAGCCAACTTCCTGCCATTGAACCAAGAATAATTTGGAAGAACTGTTTGATTATGCTTGTGGAAAAATTCCTTGACATGTTTGTTATGTTCTACCAACGATAACAAACCTAATACTTTGTTGTAGGACAAATAATGTGCAGCTTGTTGATTGATATTTATGTGGAATTTGTTCCATATCGTGTAAGGCCATTGTTGTATTTACAATATATTATTTAGTGTTCTTAATTATATTCATTAGGACCTGGATAAATGACCATGGATTATCAGAAATAAATATTTTAAAGGCAAAATTACATTATGAGATTAATATTGCATTTCATTTCTATCTTTTTCATGGGGAAATTTGATAAAAAGCTGAATCATGCATCTCTTGTCTACAAAGAGAGCTCAAACTTTGAAATGTTGCACAGATAGGTATTTTAAGATGATTCCATTCAAATTATTCTGTATGGTTATTTAAACATACTTTTGCTCAAGTATTTTGGGATTTAACCAATATGTTTTGTTTTGCACAGTTAAACCTAATGAGGGTAGATTCTCAGTTGAGAGAAGTAAATGTTATACCTTTAATAAGTAGATGCATCACCAAGTCTCCAGCCAAGTTTCCTCTTCACTATCTGGGATTTCAAAAACAGGCTACTTAAATTAGCCCCCTAAATTCATACTTAGCAGTCTGATAGTGTACAGATTCTCAGTCCTTGGCATTCAATAGCTTTTACCAACTTAATTCCTGTCTTTTCTGTTTGCGTTCTTTTTCAGTATGACTGTTTATTCTGACAGTTTATTCCTGAATTGTCAGTGCAAGTTTCAATATACCTAGCTGAACTCAACGCAATACTAAGTGTAGATATTTTAGTTAGGAGAGTTGAGCCACTTTTGGGTCTTTGGCATAAAATAGAAAGGGGAAAAATAAAAATGCCTTTTAGCTCTTCAAAAGAAGCAAATTTTAATGTTAAAAAATAATTGAAGATCAAAATGTAAATCTAATGCCATTATAAAGGGCAACATACAATACCAAAGATCTGAAATGTTGTCAAAAAACCCAAAAAGCTTAGTTCAGTCATTGGTAGGCCAAAACCTGCAAGTGCTAATTTACCTGCTGCCTTCAGCTGAGAGTGCCTAATAGCAGTTGATGGGCACTTGGCATCTTGCAAGATCCTAGTTCCCTAGGCATACAGAACTTGAAAGGGAGTAGCATTTGGTAAATTGAAAGTAGCAGCCTCTGGAAATATAATTTCCATCTTAGTCTGGTTTTGTTTGTCAAAGAGAACTTCTGACCTACATGTACTCATGCTGACGGGCACATCCGTGCCAAATCATTATACAGCCATATAGCTTGACATAGTTAAAGATCCTTTTGACACAGAGGCTCAGTCAGATCAATATTCATACATGAAAGCTGGATATTACAGAAAGCGGAATAAAATTTTGGTCTCTGTGAGAAGATCTGTGATTCAAAATGGCCATTTTCCTGAACACAACTTCTAGCATGATATTTCAAATGAGAAACTGTTTATGAAATAATAGCCATTATGAGCAAATTTAGTTGAGGTAAAGTGAGAGAAGAGTTGAAAATACAGTTAGGTTTTCAGTCTTGAAGCCCATTTCCATTGCAGGCAATGCTTACTTTTTCAAGTAAGGTATACAGCTCCACCAAAGGCCACTGGGAGGATTAGATTCCTTCTAGGGGAGGCAAACCATTAATGAATGTACTACTGTAAAAAGGTCATTTCTCCATGGTTTTTACTAATGTTTGTGTGTGGATGTTTTAATTTTTATTTCTTCCTTCTATGTCCTCCTTGTCTATGTTGTGTCTCATGACTGTTCTGGATTGTCACTTGCGGTAGGTTTATTTTGCTATTTGGACGCACCTAGTCTAAAGCTCTGATACATATAGTCTTCTGACAGCTGTGGCTCCTCAGCTGAGATTTATATGTAGTAGCTTTGATACACACATCAAGAGGCTGAACGAAATTGATTGGGTATTTTTTTGGTTGAGTATATATTTGGGGGGAGACTAGAGAAGGGCAAAATAAAAGAGGTTGTCATTTTTTCTGTAGTTAAAATATTAAGTCAAACTGTACTAGAAAGCTCAAGTTTAAAATTGATAGGCACATAAAAATAACTTGCTATTTTTATTTCCTTTTTGTATAAATGTCACCATATCAAAAGCAGACAAAAGAAGTGTGTATTTTTAATGTCTTAGTTTCTAACTGTTGCTAAAATGATTGGTACCTCATGGAACTTGCTGTGGGCTCTCGCATCATCTCAGCACAGTGCCCACGCTTTAAGTTCTTAATGCTCCATACCAAACTCCTTTAAGTGCTCTTACTCCAGATTTCTGGTAGTGCAACTGAATGACAACTAGCACCAGTGTTTTTATGAGATCTTCCCATCATAGTTTTCATCTTTATAACTTTCCAGTCTCTGCCATGGCCCTGATTGCTCCCACTACTTTTTTCTTTAGGGTAAAAAAAAAGCCCCCAAACACCCAGGTCCAGAGACACTATAATAGCTGCTGATTTATTGGGTCTGAATTTAATGCATTGGTACAACAAAATTCTTGCTTAAACTCAGCCTGTGGGCTGAGGAAAGGAATAGACTTAATCATTCCAGTCATGAACAGCGGCACTGAAAAATTACTAAAATTTAGCCCTATTGCTTGGAGAATAATTGTTACGGTGGTCTGAACATTTTATTAGGTCACAAAGCATTTGTGGAGAAGGAGATTTAATAGCTCCGTCCTTTCTCATTGCATCAGGCTGAAACACTGTCACTAGTGAATTTTTGGCTGACAATGAATGCGTCTGTTAGGTGAAATAGATTTGGGATCAGGTGTATGTACTACACCCTGGAGTATGAGTAGTACATTCTTGGCTCTGCTACTGACTTACTCTGGCCTTCAGTCAGCCAACTGACTTCTATGTATGTTTTTTCTTCCTTTCCATAGACCTTTCTTTTCATAGAATCATAGAATCATAGCATGGCTTAGGTTGGAAGGGATCTTAAAGATCATCTAGTTCCAACCCCCCTGCCATGGGCAAGGACACCTCCTACTAGACCAGATTGCTCAAAGCCCCATCCAACCTGGCCTTGAACGCTTCCAGGGATGGGGCCTCCACAGCTTCCCTGGGCAACCTGTTCCAGTGCCTCACCACTCTCAGAGTGAAAAATTTCTTCCTGAGGTCTAATCTAAATCTACCCTCTTCCAGTGTGAAGCCATTACCCCTTGTCCTATCACTACATGCCCTTGTAAAAAATCCCTCTCCAGATTTCTTGTAGGCCCCTTTTATAACCCCTTTTACATCAGGGTTATGTACTAACTTAAGCAGAATATTGTAATTAATGTTCATGTATTAATAGAAGTGAAATATCAGGGCGTTATAAAGTAATATGATATTGACAGCTGCAATTGCACCTAGTCAAGCTTCAACATATAATGGTTTTCTTGGACTATTTCACTTTATGATTTTCGCTGTTGAACAGTAAACACCCTTGCCCTCATGGAGACAAAATACTGAAGGATCAAGCTTTTTAATGTTAGGTGCCCCCAAATATATCAAAGTAGTGTGTGTTGACCTGGCAGCGTGAAGACAATAGCCAAAATGAAGTCAGTAAAATCCACACTGACATCCAGAGAGGCTGGATTTCAATTGAAGGAACCCAAGCCTTTATTGCCAGATATATTCCAAGAGGATCTTTCTGAGGGACAGGACCTCTCTTGCTGGCAGTGGTCTTTTCTTCTGCGATGTTTGCTCATATGATTGATTGTTTTCCCAGTTGAATGCCTAGAGAATAGTGAGTATATTTATTCCATGATGCCACCTGTCTTGGTCTCAGCATGTCAGTTCCCATTTATTGGCATCTTCAGGCTATGGTGCTGTTAATGCTCACCATGGCTTATCCACAATGCCATGGGACATCCTAATTCACACTCAGAAAGACAGTATGTGCTGCAGAGCCATTACAGTGCAAAAAAATTAGTCAGAAACAATGGGACAAGTCTTTCTTAGAAAACAAGCCCAATAACTATACTGTCGCAGCCAAAACGGATTGACTGCGTCCCATTTGTACGTTAATTCAACCTCAGGCTTGACCAATCAGCCTGCTTTTTCACCTGCCTCAGAAAGCAACGTGCAGGCTGCATAAAACTTCTTGAAAAATGTGAAAATAACATGCTTATGAAGATACAATGTTATAGATGAGTGTTTGTGTTCTGCAGAGTTTTCTGCAAATTTCTTTTGTAACTTAGATTTATACTAGGCTTCAGAACCCTGAAAATATGGAAGCAACAGCTGTGAGCCACAGTGCTGGGCTTATTTCTATTCTGTCACTCCCAAGAAGACACAGGAGCTCGCTTTGCATGCTTCCTGATTTTCTTTTTCCTCCTTTTTTAAAAGTATTTTTCCTGTAAAATAATTCATTTACTTTTATTGTAACCTATTGTACTGTTAGCATGATATCAAGATACAGATCCTACTTATTTTATTACATGTGTTGTTTTCTATACTGAAGGTCTTGCCACTGAAAGCTTCCATAGTCAAGGACATTTCTTTGTTGCATTCTCTTGATTAACAGACCAAATTTTTAATTCTTTATTCAAGACCACAGTCTGCAGGTTCCTAATGGGTGGTGTCTAGGACATATGCAATTATTCCCTAAATTAAGTGATCTGAATCACATTCTTGAGACATTTACCTGTATCCACTGATTGTATGGAAAGCTATACTCTTATACTAAGTGCCCGAAGTTAGTGGGTATGAATAACGTACAACAGGAACAGCAGTTCATATCAATGAGGTATACATTTCAAATCCTATTGGGAATATCTAGCTGTTTACTTTTTACGGAAAGGCATTTATTCTTTACAAAATGATGAATAATAAATATGAATAGCAAAATAACTTTCAAGCATAAGAATATCAGATACTTGGTAAGGCCCTGTTTAGAGGATGGTCAGAGGGTGATCTTATCTCTTTTTAAGCATCTGAGCCAAAAGAACAGTTCATTGGCAACTTTTTCTCCATATATCACAAGTGGCATCCAATAAATCATGTCTGCCTATATTTAGGTTAACTTTCACTGTTAAATAGATGTAGTCCTAATTATATAGTATGACAAATTTTTCAAACAGAAATAAATGTAGTACTCGCAGTGGTCCTCCCATGTTGAGGAGCCAGCTCTGTCCCAAAGCACGCTTCCGTCTGGCCTGCTGCCAGTCATTTGGGGAGGGTGAAGAACAATTGATTGAGCAGCACGCACTGGCCAAGCAGCCTAAAGCTGCCTCCTACTCACAGCCTGCTGCTTAGCGCAACCAAGCAGTGCCATATGGGAAGTGGGGGCAGAGCACGCTAGTGTACTTGCAAGAACACTTGCTTCTTTTTGCTCATGTGCATGGGCCCTGCGTTCAAAGCAGAACCTTGACCCACAGGGTGAACTTCCAAAACAGGCCCCCAGGCTGAGATTGGCTGCATCTTTTTTTCAGCAAATAAACACTGGCTACAAGAAAAACAGGTTGATTTGGCGGTTTAACCGCTCCAACTTGAACGTATGTATTCATATTTTACATTGAACACCTCCAGCATTTGCTGTATTCTTCTGTTGCACCGGAGTAAGTTGGTATTTTAGTACCGAAACAATTCAATGAGCTCTTAAGCTGAACATGATGACCTCATGTCATAGAGCTCCTAAGGAAAGCAAGCCTTTTGAATACTCCAACAGACTATTTAAAACCTGGATAACAAGCAAGGAAGTAATGTCAAGGCATCGCATGCTGGACACAGCAGGGTCTTGCTCATTCTGTGCATCGGTGTGGCCCGCTGCTGGTGTGTGAGGCCAACACTCTTACAGCAGTAATGGCAAAGTAGCTTTCACAATAACCAAAGCCTGGCTCAGCCACTGGAAACCCATGCACAACATGCTCTTTAAATTAATTCATGGAGAGAAAGCAGATGCTGAAAGAATGAAATGTTACCTTTCCTTCTGAGGGAGCCTGATAGAGAATCTGCTACAATTGCAGGCTTTTTTTGCTTTGTGATAGGGAATCAGCCAGGAATTTTTAAAGGTTTTTCTTTTCCCCTGGGATAAAAATTGGCCAGGTCAGAATTATGGTGTTTGTGAATGTGAAAGAAATTGATAAGAGGTGCACCACCATTAGTGGAAATGCATCCATTCCTAGGTGCTGAGGAAAAATTGCCTTTCTGATAAATTCATTGTTGGACATGGCACAGAACATTCTCGCTACAAAACAATATTGTTTTCTTCCATTCAGCTCAGCAGGCATTGCACAAGCCTGAGGACTGGGCATCATTCACACATTAAAAAAATATCCCCTTCACTATGTGAACAAAAGGAACGATTGATGGGGCAGGCGGAGATGGAACTCGGGACGGCAGCGTGCACTGTGCAACAAATAAACTTACAGGCTGCAGCGTTATGTTTTCCTTCCTAATGTCTCTCCTTCTTGCTTACTGGCAACTTGTTTCCTTAAAAATGAGGCCATAGGCCACGCCAGGAATGGAAGGAACCCTAAAAGCTGTTAATGAAAGTGTTTCTTTACATACGACAGTGAAAGACACTCTGCTTGCAGTCCTAAATAGCTTGTGACATGAAAGAGGCATTAAAAATGAGACATGAAGATAACTGAGACCAGAATCAATGATCAAAATACACTTTCATGGGTCTTTGCATCCTCCCGGTGACTCAGATGTGATTGTGTCCTCTGCCTCGCTGCACAGGAGGCAAGGAAGTACTTGCTTCCCCAGCAGCTTTGTTACCCGAGTCCCATATGAGTTTGCTTTCCTGGAGCTTCTGCACATGTGGAATCTGGAGGCAACCAGCAGACCAGCTGTAAGAAATCCCTTGTGGACCCTCTCGATTTCTACGCATAGTTTTGGGAGGGATTGAATGAAAATGTTCATAAAGCTGTTTTAATCCCCAGAGTCTCTCTTGTGGTTTGTAGTGGATAGTAGTGGGGTAAACCCAGTGACAGGGTGCAGGGCTTTTGGTACAAAAGAGCTAGTAGCAAGGGATGTTCAAAGTATCAGGAGGGCAGCATCACTGGAGAGAGGCTTTTGTCAGCTGCGGGAATGGGAGGGGGAGGAAGCCCAGGAAATGCAAAAACCCACTGCAAGGTGTGGAGTGGCCAGAACTGCAATTGCAGCAGTTTTGTTTTTTCTTTCCTTTTTTTATGCAAAAGATGAAACTACAAAAAATTCAAAAATGAAGCGTTTTCTTTAACAACCCTGAAGAAAAGAGGAGCCTGTAAAAACACCCTTAATTACGTTACAGAAGTGAAGAAACAACCAGCAGATTGAACTGTGGATCCCAGATTGCTGTAATTTAGCCCTGTTTGTTGTAGGAACCACTACAGAGTAGATGAGCTTGAAAACGATTAACTAAGCATGGCACAGAAAAGAAAATCCTAATGCTATATGTAGATTTATGTTTGCACCCCTGGTTAGAACTAGTTACAGAGGTCATTCAAATATGGATTAAATGAGAGGGTGCTCAAAAATTCATTTTGTCTTCCAGGCCTAAGAAAACATATATTGTATATTGTGTGGCTCTGTTAAGGTCCCTGCCACAACATAAATTTTCCCACTTGGTAATTTTATTAGATGTGGATGTACCATCTTGTAGTGGTTGTATTGGATTAACACTTTTTTTTATACATTCCTCTACACCTGCTTACATATAACCCTACGGTTTTCAGACACTTATATGCATGTAAGAGGATATGGAGGTTTCATTGTTATGTGTTTCTGCATATGCTAGGCAGAAATGAAGAAACTACTTGAGTGAACTTCACGGTCATCCCAAGTTAGAAAAAATAAATCTGGTCTCCAGCACAATGTAATAATGCATTTCTATGCTGCGTATTTCACAGAAAAGGCATTTAAAATGTCATGGAATTAAAAGAAATATTAGGAAAGGAAAGGCTTATATTCCTCTGCATCTAAATCCAGGCTTTCTGATCACAGTTGTGTCAGTTGACGAGGCTTGAGGAAAAAGCTGGCTTATAATTAAAAATATTTTATTGTGTCTAAAACCAATAAAATATAGCTGTTTATTTTAATTGATTGTAGCAATACAACAGTAAGATCCAATATAGTGTGCTATAAATTGAGAGTTGCAGTACTATTCCATTAAATATTGATCTTTCAGAAAATCTCAATACAAAATGAAAATCCCTATGGGGTGTTTCAAGTACTTTGAAGCAATCCAATTCTTCTTCCTCTTTGGAACTCAGCAGCTGCATCAAACATGAGAAACTTCTGTGCTTCCTTTGACTCAGCTTCTTGAAGCATTGGCCTGTAGTTTGAAAGCAAATACCTCTCTCGATGGTAAAAACTATTATGTATGGACTGCTGTAGAGATAATACTTTGTCATTTCTTCCCTCCCCCCATGCCACGACATTGGCCAAATCTGAACAGCGTCTCATTCTTAGTGTCTGTTAGTGCTTCAATGTTTCTGAGTCAAGGTCAAGAAGAATCATATAGCTCTTCAGCTGATGTGAGTAATGTGCAATGTTTTCCATCTCTCCTGGGCAATAGCTTTCACCTTCCAATAGGCTTCTTATAACCTGTGGAGAAGAGTTTCCCAACCATGCAGTGTTTTCTGCCTGCGCTTCAAAACTCCCTTGCAAGAGGGACATTAGCTTTCCATTAGATTTTCCGTAGTCATAGTAAGAACTTTTTCACATTGAGTTACCCACAGCTCTGGCATCTTCCGGATTGATCAGCTATGCAGAAGAGTATATGATTTTTCTAGAGAGAGTACGGATACGTAACTGTTGCCTTGATGCAATAGTTACAAATTCCTTATAACTGGAAATTAGCATATAAGGTTCTTTTTGCATCCTCCCATTTATTCCTGAGGAATTGTTGTAGGATAGTTCCTCTCAGACAAAATCCAGGTCAGAAGTAGGTGGTACAGCAGAAAGTCCAGTACTTATCCCAGAAATAGTGATATACCAGAGCCGTTTATCACTCCTCTGTCATGGAGTCCTCTGCTAGGGCACTGCTGAGACGATTCAGAGCACTGGGTCTTGGAGTTAACATCCCACTCCGAGTTATTGCTGCCTGTTGTCTCCAGGCTCAGATAAATGTGGTTGGTTCAGTTAGACTGAGTCACATCTTTTTTTTTTTCCTTTTTTTTCCTTGATCACAAAACCTCAAGCTTATTTTTATTACCAATGAAAGTGAGGTGTTTGGCATAATCACATCACCCCATACCCTGAAAGTCCCACGTATGGTCCTGCAGGGGCTGTGCCTCAGACTGGCTTTGCACCAACACTATCCTCTTGCCATTGAACCTGTCACTACTGAAGTGTCCCGCTTGTTGTTGTACTAACAAAAATGTTGTACTACAGCCAGGGAACTCACTAGCAGCTCCTTGGCAATTAAAATGTCTCAAAATAATTTTTATTTCAGGCAGTTCAGCCTTTCCAATAGAAATGATTTAGTTCAAAAAGTATTAGTCTTCCAACATCACAGGTGATTCTCATCCACTATCAGCCTTTCCCACCAATCTCATCCAGGTACACTGTAATTTGTGTTCCTAGTAAAGAGTCCATCATTCACTAACATTCAGATATTTAACTCTAACCCAGCTCCTCAGCTTGCATAAATCAATGTTGTTGCATTGATTTCAGTTGAGCTATGCCAGCTGAATTTCTAGCTTATTTCAAAAACTAGAGAAATAATTGCTTAATGCTGTACAGTTTTGAGTCTGACCTTTTGAATTTAGATCTGACTTCTGAAAAATAACATTTTCTATCTCAGAGATCAATCTTCCCTCTTACCACACCCATGCAACTGTAGCATGGCCCCCACTGCCTTCCTGGCTGAGTGAGAATGTTAATGCTTTCATGTTCTTTCTTTCACCAAGCACCACCAACCATGGGTATAGCTACTTTCCAGCCTCGCTGTCTCTTCAGATACAGAGCTCCGGCTGCAACCTATTGTTTATATATGCTGTAAGGTTTCTTCAGACCACCTCACATTGTGACAAAAGAAATAACATAAAAAATCTTATTCTTGCACTTAATAGTCTCTTTCTGAAAGCAGGAGTTCCATATAGAAGGAACTTTCATCCAGATAGGGCTCTTACAGATAAGCATACTGTTTACTACAACATGCAAATAACAATTCTGGATGAATGCTCAGTACTGATTCCTTGTTTTCACGCTCTCAACTTCATTTCACGTTTTCCACGATTTTTCACTATTTGTCTCATCACTTTTGCCCATTTTCCAGTTCTTACTCAGGTAAGAATCTTCTGGAATAATATCTAGATAGATAGTTATGGTTCATATGGTTTAATAATTGTATGAATTCCCTTTTCCACAATGCAAATAATTCTGCTTTCTGGTACAGCAAAAAAAATATTACATCATTTAGTATTTTAATTCTGTATAAAATCTAAGATAACTGCTGCGTCCTTTAAAAATAGCAGGTTTTATGCACTAGACAAAGCTGTAAGCAGTTCTGTATTTATTTTTGTATTTCTTTCTAAGCAAACTAAAATCAACTTTCAATCAATTTGGTTCAGCCAAGCTTTATAGCGAGAATGAATAAAAAGGAAATTGGTCTCGGGAGGGAGGGAAAAGGAGAAACATGCATTTGCTAATGGCATGGTGAAAACTTTGCTTCCATACTCATTCTAAATAAACATGAAAAATGTTTGGCATATGATTGTAGGAAGAACTCATCCACAGCACACGCTCTTTATCATAGTAATCCTACAGAAATGTGTTGCCAATTGCAAACAATTCACAGCATGCACAACCAGGTTTGACGTTGCCAAGATATTCTTAAGATGAATGAATGTGTGACTTTGCTTATTTAATAGCATGTTTGCCTCCTTGTGCCTCTTTAAGAGCCAGTGTGAGCCCAGAAGAACTTTTGATATCAAGTTGATATTTTGTTTCTACTTTCAGGTTTTATAACAATCGTTGCTTGTAATAGTCCAAGAAGCTTTCTTCCTACTTCCATTGCTTGCTTGCTGGTTTATAACATCTTCTTGAGCAACGTAAATAGTGTAAATATATATGTAAACTGCATTTTTGAATTTCTGCTGTCATGCTTGCTTTTGATGGCTTTAAAATAGATTTGAGGACACTATTTTAAACTGGTACTTCAGAGTTTGCGTTATTTATGAATATCACATTCCTTCTTTCTAGGCTCTTAAGGATGATGATGCTGAGACTGGGCTGACTGATGGGGAAGAGAAAGAAGAACCCAAAGAAGTGGAGAAACTAGGGAAAATCCAATATTCTTTGGATTATGACTTCCAGAACAACCAGGTTTGAAACAAGCAACCTGTAACATTTCATTTCTGTGTGTGCAAGGGGAGAATGAAGTAATACATTTAGTTACAGTAGATATTTCTGAAATCCTTACTGCTTGCATGGAGTAAAGGGAGAAAGCAAGACTCAAGATTCATGGCAGAGGTACTATTAAATTGGTGTTCAATGTACTCAGAGTTTATATTACACCTTTAATCAAAATTGAAGATACGGTTTTATCTAATGGCTATTAATAACTTATATTAAGGCATCACCAGTCAATGTCAACCCACATTATATTATGGAGTCTGCATGCAGACAGTAAAAGATAGCTTCAGCCTTCAGTTATTTAAAACGTAAGCAAACAAAAGATGCGAGGAAAAAGAGAGGGACATAAAAGTAAGTTGATTCATCATGCGTCTTTTAGCAAGTTGATAAGATTGCCAAGAGTAGCTTTTTCTCACTTCATCAAGTGTGCATTTGCCTTGTTAACTAGCTGCATCAGGTTCTGTTGCTCTCCATTAAAATACACTTACTAGCCAAGAAAATTTTAGTTTGGAACAAAAGTCCAAATAAAAAGGTCTGTCCCCAAAAAAACAGGAGAGTTGGACAAGAAGAATCTGTCCAGTCTAGGACTGATACTCCTTCAGTACCCTACTCTGAAGCTGTTAAGACCAAACTTTGGCATACTTACCCAAGTTTTCAGTAGGAATAGACACCATAATGTGATGTAGACTTAGAAGGGACCTACGTAACAGGTCTGGCCACATCCTGAACTAGCTCATATTTAACTCCTCTTCCTGGACTCTTGCTGTGGTTGGAATCACTTTTGTCAGTTATACCAATTCACAGCCTCACATTAAGGCTCACTGGGCTTAAAACTTTGGACTGAAGTACACCAATACACCCGACTTCTTCACTTGTACTGCATGTCTTTCAGTGAACTTGAGAATACATATCCTGCATTTCATTTGTTGACAACTTCAGTCAAAACCACATCATTCTTCTCTATTTAGGGAAAGAAATGACGACTGAACTTAAATCCCTGTTAATTCCTGTTCTTTATCTGAACCGACTTCCACATGTACTTGTGATTTATTTCGACACTCAGATTCTTTATTTGATGCTGTTGACGGAGTGCAGTATGCTTACTTTTTGCAAGACAAAGAAACTAAGAGAAATTAAAAAAAATTTCTGTGTCAGCAGCAGAGTATTTACACACAGCTATGCCCTGGCATATTACATAGTATTTCCCTGTCTTTTCAATTATCTTCTGACTACCAGTGCTTATTTTTCAATGCAAGAGCCAAAAAGAATTCTGAAGCCTTTCAAGAACCTGTGGTTAAAGGAGCTTTTCCTCGTCTCCCAGAGCAAATTCCCTGGCCATGTGATGAGTCACACTGATCCCCCTTGAAATCGGTATGAAATCAGTATGAAGCGTTAGACCCTTCAGAAGCAGAAGATCTAAAGAGGGGCAAAGGGAAAGCTGCAAATGTGTTCTGATAAATGGATTTCAATTTCCTTAGAATATGAAAACAAACTTTCTGTGTGAATTTTATTAAAGGAAATAGGACGGAAGAGCAACAAATTTGTAAAAGTGTGTAGTATTTAATTAAGGTAATAAATTATTTGAGTTGTGGATTGCTATTTTATTTTGCTGCTCTAAACTATCTTGCAGCTTAGAATTTGTCAGATGATAGATGATATAAAAGAGTTGAAGAGAGGATTCAGTTAGGTTAGTATAGCATAGTGGCATGAAACTACAGACCAAAAATCTGGCAAATATATTGCACGGGGTTAAGAATGGAGACTCTCCAGAGGACGATGCCTCAGTTTTAGAGAGAGAAATTTTAAAAGGGAATTGAATTGCTTTTCCACTCTGTTAACTAAAAGTCATAGGCTTGTTTTTCACTCTTTGATGTGAAAGACTTGATGTAGATCCTGAGCCTATCCATGTATTTATGAACTGTTATGCATCTAGCATAAGAATGAGACAGAAAAGGAGAAGTGTTTCTTACAGCTAAAGGGAAATGTTTCATGGAGCTTAAGAGTCCTATAGGTGGGAAAGCATGCAGGCCATACTGTGAATTTAAAACTTGTAAAAATAAGTCCAACTTTGAGGAATCTCTCAGAAGCTTCTTTCCTAGATTGACTATATTGTTCTGTATTACAGTTGTTAGAGCTTCTGTTTCCAATTTTAAACAATTCATCCATGAGAGAAGCAAATATATTGTGACTGAAGCACTGATTTAGAAGAAAATATTCTCAGATTTCATTCCAAGTTCTTAATATCTTGTCTCCAGATTGACCTTGAAGAGTCACTTGGATGTTTAACTTAGTTCTGTGTCTATAAAACAAGATTAAAAGTATTTTCTTTCTCTCAAGTCCATTATGCTGATGAGTCCTAATACAGGCTAAGATGTCTAGATAACGTAACATAACGTAACGTAACGTAACATAACATAACATAACATAACATAACATAACATAACATAAGCCTTCATTATAACACTTAAAAAATGGCCAAGGCATTTACAAGTTTCAAATGTGCTTCAGTCTTACTTTTAAAAGTGTATAAGAGATTTAAGAAACTAATTTTTCTGTTTTGCAATGAGATTACAAATTCTTAGGATTTAGTTACCAAAGGTTAGTTTTCATGGCGTATTTTTTGAAAATGCTGTCCTTAGTTTACTACCTAAACCCATTTATATACATAGTAAGAGACATTAAACATAAGGAAGACTGCAAGATCCATTTGTTTTCAATAAAGTTCTGCCTGAGGATTTGCATTTGATATATCACCTTTTTGTGTTTGGCTGGGGGGAAGGTTACATGTTGGGGATTTAGAATACAAATTTTGTAGTCAAAATTAGACATTCTTGATTGTTTAATAATGTGATTTCTATTCATGGTGCCCAGCATAGAAAAATAATGCACAAGAGGAGAGAGCAATTGAAAGTTATTTGATTGCAGTCTTTAAAAAGATGAAGTCTGTATTTAGCTGTAATCAGCTGCCCTTTGAAAACCTCTTTTCTGCTTAAAAACAGCCTTTGTACAGTCTGCATCTGCCATAATTGGTTTTCTAAAGTCTATAGTGTTGCTTCATTTGCCTTCCTTGAAAGGCAGGGGGGGAATAGTTTTTCATAGACCAGAAATAGAGTCTGCATGTATATTTCTCTGTTACCGTTTTTTTATAAATATCTTTTTGAAATTTCATTCTGCTGTTTTTCTTTCTTTTCAGCTTCTGGTTGGGATTATTCAAGCAGCTGAGCTGCCTGCATTAGATATGGGTGGTACATCAGATCCCTATGTGAAAGTTTTCCTGCTGCCAGATAAGAAGAAGAAATATGAGACAAAAGTCCACAGAAAGACCCTTAACCCTGTTTTCAATGAGCAATTTACATTCAAGGTATTTTTTTTGATAAATATTGCAATTTTTGTATTTAACTACTATGTATCTCATGCTTGGCTACAAAGTTAGACATCTTAGTTAATTGGTAACTGCAGCATAGTGATTTTTCACATCGTAGAAACCTCCGATATTCAATCTTTTGATGAAAATGGTATAACATAGGGTCAAACCTCCGTAAGTGTAAAAGGCACAGTTTGATTTTAGGCACTTCAGTTATCCTGATGTATGACAATCTCATCCATATTTTATGGCTGGATAAAATTTACAAGAAAGTCAGAAAACAGTGACACTTTGACAAATGTCAGGTAAATTTCACTAGACCAGAGTTTTCTTTAACTATCTTTGTAGTCTGATTTATGAATTTCAGTACACCGTTTCTTTTCCCCTCAAAAATAAATTAAAACTCAAGGAAGGTAAATGGATGAAGTGGTAGATTAATCTTGCTAGACTTTGTCATAGCAATTCTTTGCCATGCTACTTTGCATATGAAAAGAAATCATGTCTCAGGTTTAATAACATATGAATTAAATAAATGTAGCTAAGCCTTACGTTGCAATATTTAAGTTGTTCCAATAGTATCTGTGAATACTGTTTTTCTAAGACTGTGGCCGTACCTAAACCCCAGTTAAATACAATAAAGGAATAGTATACAGCATGTTTCATACAGCTTCCCCTAATATACATTCCTCTGCTGTTACTTTAGGCCTTTCTCTCTATGCCCAATGTTATAATGACAGCTGCAGATTGAAAAGAGGAGCAGTGAAAGACTCAGACTATGTAATCATTCAACGAGAAAGATATCCCTGGAGGCCAGAACTACTACTGCATATATAAGCTTATTTTTTCCCATGAAGATGTTCATGAAAATAATCTTTTGTGGGGAGTTATTTTTTTCTTGAGCTTTCCTAAGACAGTATTTAAAAGAAAACAGAGTTATAAATTACAGATTCCTGTGCAGCTCGAAAAAGAAAAGAAAGAACCAATACTACTGTCATCTAAGATGAAGGCACAAATTATTAATCAGATCATCCACTCCTGGGCTATAATGTCCAGCTTGCTTCAGGTGGTGCACAGCTTCTCTTGGCACCCTTCCCATCTCTCTCTGCCAGAGCTGCCCACCAGGCAACCCAGGCCCATTTTGTTACCTTCTCCCAGGGCACAGCTGTGAGCTGCAAGGGCTAATGGGGATGAGATGGGTTATGTTTCTGCTGTGTTGCATCTTGAGCCCTGGACCTCATTCCTTCTCTTCTTTGGGTGGTTGTCTGTTTAGTCCCCTTTTCATTCCTGTTTCCCAGGCATCCATGGTGCCGTTCCAGGGTGTGGGTGTTCAGCAGGCTCCAGCTATCTGAATTGTGTACCTGCACTGTGCTGCCAAAAGGGAACTGAGAAATCCTAGCTGGGCTACACCAGTCTGGCAGAGGGAGGTGTTCCTCCTCAGGCCCAAAGTGGGAAGAGGTTTCAGGTCTGGAGAAGTGACATGTCTGTGCCAGAAAAACACTCCTCTACGTGTCCTTCTGCCAAGGTCTCACCTGCATTAAGTCAAGAGGCTGAATATCCCTAAGCAGAGCAGAAAGCAAGGAGAGGGAGCAGTCCTTCACAAGAGCTGAGGACATCCTTGGTTGTCCTGAACAAAGCCGTAGGCTGTGGCTGCTTTAGTGGTAACGAATGGAGGAAGCACTGCCACTAGATCTTCTTTAAAAAGGAAAGCAGCAAAAATAAGTTCAATGAGGTCAAGTTAGTAATAAAAAAAAAGTAAATAATGATAAATGTAGTCTTTTCATGCATTCCAAATGACCAGGATCCATTAAGTGGTATTGTAAACTGATGGAGAAAGAAACTTTAGAACATTTCTCTTCTCCTGTTTTTGAGGCTGAATTAAAAAATTGAATTAAAAGTGGAATTATTTAGAATTTTGCCTTCCACATACATATGCCTTCTGTAGCTTTTTAGAAGCTACAAATAATTTAGAGAATCAAAATAGATTTTGCTATAGTATTTACTACAATACACAACCCTGTACCCACTGCCACTATTGTACTCAGTAATGGAAGCTGGAGCTTCTTTTAAACATTATATAACATGTTATGAAAAAGAAAAACTACTCATGTTATTACTAAGTATATTAAAAAGGAAGTGGAAGCCAAACAGTAACAAAAGACAACAGTTCTAGGGTTTAAACAGACCAGAACATACAGCAGTTAACAAGACCAATAATAATGTCACGCTTTCATTTCTCTTTTTATATAGACGATTAATAGAGAAATGTTTACTGATGCCTATGGAAACCATTTATACTTGCAGAATATATTCAAATTGACCAAGTGTTCAGTGTAAACCCAAACAATCCCTAAATCAGACCTCTCCAGATAGCCACTCAAGTGTACCTTACCTGAACTGCACATCTTCATCTGAATATTAAAAATGTGACTCATAAGCATCCTAACCCACAGCATCTGTCCAAAACACATCAGAACAGCTGGAGAATTAGTCAGAACCTGGCCTTTTGCCACCACAGTTTCTAGCTGTACACTGTGACTTAGAAAGCACCTTAGTATCTACAGTGTGAAAGGTATAATAATGAAAAATATGCCTTGGTAAGTAATAGGTAGTGGTACTGTAAGAGGACTATTTAGTGCCTAATTACTTTGTGTCAGATACAGTAAGCCAGTTTTGGTTTTTTTCATCAGTCTGAGAGCTACCCGTTTCTGAGTGATGACAGTTGATTTATTGAGGAAAAGACACCATTGTGTGAAAAGTTCATGTGTCTTCAGTGCAAATAATTGGGCTTCCTGTTTCAGTTTCATCACCCACAAAATGATTTGAAGTAGAATGAGAAAAACCCATGGAGTGATGAGTGAGCTGCCACGTTGTTCTATCGAGTGCCAGAGCCTAGTCTCAAAAAATACTGCATCTGGTGACTCTGAAACAAATACACCTCATAATTTTCTCTGCAGTTCAATTTACCTGAGATGACAGCTGATAAACCAAAGAAATAGATTTGCATTGTAGTGGACTGATCTTTATTGTCTCAGATACGGAGTTTGTCATTTTCTCTTCTTTGCAGGTGCCATACTCCGAGCTGGGTGGAAAAACTTTAGTGATGGCAGTTTATGACTTTGATCGTTTCTCCAAACATGATATCATTGGGGAATATAAGGTTGCGATGAACACAGTGGACTTCGGTCACGTCACTGAGGAGTGGAGGGACTTGCAAAGTGCAGAGAAAGAAGAGGTAAGAAAAATCAGACTTCTCTTTTTCCCCCCCAGGACACTTTTATCCTCAGCTAGAGAAACAGTCAAACTAGCAATATTTTTTTTGCCGAGACAGCTCCCATCTGTTATCAGCATTTCTCAGACTTACTTCTCCTGATAAATTTTTGATAAGCATCTTTTCCAATACTCATTGAACGGTACATTCTCCTTTGCTAATCCTATTTTCAATCTTTTTGATACTTTATGCAACATATTACGAAAGTTTTCATGAGTTTGACTTTTTCTTGAATTGATGCATTTTGGGTACATAGAATTTGCATTTGAATTATAAGAGCGGTGTGCATTTAGGTCTCTCTGTGGCCCTAATCATTCTCAGTGTTTGCATCTCAAGGCATCTTATTGTGCACGAAGATAATGGTAGGTTTTCATTGAAATACCTTACAGTTTTATTGAGCTGCTATGCAATAATATCCATTGATTACAGTTATGCATTTGACAAAGACCTTGGAACAACATCTCACTTGAATACTAATCACCTTTTTTATTTTCCTCTCTGTGCCAACATCCTGTGGGTTCATTATTTAGTAGGTATAGTGCTACACGTACACAAGATACTTTTTGGAAATATTTCATCACTAAATTGTGCATCCTGTGAGGTTGCTCTGGCACATCCACCTTTTTGCTTATTATAAGACCATTTTGTACTCAGATTTACATTATTTTTCCTTTTGATTGCTAGATAATATCTGCCCACTCATAATAGTCAGAGTGCACAGCGTGCTTCAATTCTCTGGTGGGAGAAGAAGGAATCTGAGTCTAAGTTCCTCATTGTCTAATGTAGCTAATAAGCTGCTTTGGATTCAAACCTTAGTTTCTGTAATTAAAGAGGCAATCTCTGGATGAAATCTTTCCTTAATACGAGTGACAGAAACCTGAATATTGGATTTAGACTACAAGTTGTGAAAAATCAGTAGATGCTGAGCCATGCAGCCTTCTCAGATTTTCAAAAATGGTAGCTTTCAGTCTTGCCTTTTTGAGTGTTTGTTTTTAAAGACTGTATTTTCAGATGTCTGTCTTCTACTGCTTATTGATTTGAAAGCCACTGCTGCAATGAGACTATTCTGCATGGCATTGTTTCATAGTGACAGCATTTGCAGGACTCTCTCATTGCATGTGACATTGGTATCCTTGCTATATGGGGCATTTTTCTTCCGCTCTTAGAGCTAAAGATGCAAATGAAAAAAAAGAGAAAAAGGAAGTTTGCAGGTCAAGGGCGCTGTTCTTTTAAAGCCTCAGTGTACCAGAAAGCTAGAAATGTGAAATCAGAGTGTATTAATCCTTCCAAACTTTATTAAGAATCAAACTGGACTTTTATTGCACTATTGTGTGTGATATTGAAGTGTTTCATGTTTTTCTGTTGCAAAACGCATAAAAGAAGTCAAATGCTACACAAAGAGGAATTGAACCTTCACCTTTTTAGTGTAACTTCAAGCTTTTAAAACATAAACAATGATATCCTCGTATGCAGGTGGCAGATAACATGATATAGATTAGTGTGGGGTTCCCTCTGTCTTGTGGCATAGAATATTGCCTCTTGAGTTTTCTAGCTCACGTCCAGAGTGAGACCTGACTCAGTCCCTTGGTTGCTTCATAAAGTTCGTATCCTGCTAATACAAAAGGATGTTAAAGTTGCTTGAAATATAGTGTGAGCTGCTTCCAAAAATGCATTCTGACTTGGAAAGAACTTTTTATTACAATAAAATAATGTAGTTAAAAGAAATAATTCATAAGCTATTTGGATATTAGAAGACTAATACAAGAAGTTTGAATAGTTTGCAGTAGGGACGAAACCTAGGTTGTACCTTATTTCTGCTTTCAGAGCCCAAGTAAACTGACAGAGAAGTATTTTCACATGTGTTTGTCATTTGTTTGTGCAAATATATTTGCATGAGAATCATGTTAACTAGAAAAAGCTAGCTTTCCTTAGTTCCCGTTTGAGCTTCTGCCCTCACCTTTCTTCAAATTACAGGAACTATATATACAGAAAAAACATTGTCATTTTTGTAAAGTTTTTTGGTAGGGCCTTTTTGAAGCTGCTACTGATGCGTGGCTTTTTTATTTATAAGAAGCTAGGCAATATCATCCTATGGAAACATCCTGAAAAACTATGCTTGCTCCAACTCCCTAAATATACTGAGTATAAAAATCTTTTTTTATTTCACTTTATGTTGAATTCAGTTGATTCACATTACAGAATATACAATTTAATTAACACTGTAATCATAGAGGGCAAAATCATTTTACGAGCAGTTACTCTTCTTTTTGCTTATAAAGCGCCACTGTACTTTCCATCCTTTTTTCTAAATAGACTTGAAATTGATGGCAGAGGATGAAGATTTAATGAAATATTTGAAGCTCTACCTCTCACAGCCCAGCCATTTGAATGGCATGTCTCTGACACTGCATTCTCTTCTGGGAAGGGTCTTATTAATATATTTATGTTGGTGAAGCACTTTGAAGGTACAAAGCTTTATGTAAGCATTTGTTCTGGCTGGGAGAGGGCTTTGGGAATGTATGAGTCTGTACAATGACTGCTAAATATTGGGGAGGCCATGACTAATAAGCTGTGTACCTTGAATCCTTTTTCCCTGGCTGCTTTTAGCTCGGCTGTCCTTGTGAATATATGGAGGTGATTTATCTAGTAGTCCTCCAGTCTCATATGACTGAGAGCATGGGAGGGAAGAGTAGTAGATACTGAAAGATTATTCACTTTTACCAGGTCTGACATATAATGGTTTGGGCACAGAATGTTAAAAAACAGATGACAGGAGTTTGCTCCTCTGTGTCATCTACCAGATGTCACTGCCATTAACTTTATCTGAGTACACACTGCATCCAATATCTGTTATCACTCCAGTACAGAAGGCCAGACAGACCTCGTCTTTGCTCACAGCAGTGTGAATCATACTGAGAGTCATCTTCTGAATACTTCAACTAATTTTCCTCCAGACATTTTTTTTATATTGGCACTTAAGTTGAAAACCTGTTGTAGCAAACATTCCAAGAAATTTTAGGGAATATAAGGAAGAGCAGGAACAATTCTTTCCCTTGAAAGCAGTGGAGAAGCAGAGCCTTATTCCATGAGGAGAAGGATCGTCGACGTGCCAGTATCCACCACCAAGAGTTCTGCGGACCTCTTACAACTGCCATCACATAAGACTCTATGCATTATCTGATCAGGCATCCACCGTGGAAAGGTTACATGATGGATGCATGCTCGTATCACAGTGGGTTGTGATGGGTATATTTTGTACATGGCTTCTGAATTGGAAGTCACCTGGAAAACACCAGCAAGGTGCACAACAGCTTCGCTCATACACAATGCACAATCCCAAGCAGGAGAGCTGCTACAGTACTGCCTTGCAAAGGGGTGAGATGCAAGTGGTGGAAGACCAATTCTGTGAAGCTGACGTGCACTATTCATGAGGATTGTTCTTTCCTTCCTCTTCAGAAAATAAAAGTTGAAGGAAGGAGATGGAAAAGTGGGCCTGAAATGGTTATATTTAGTACCTCGGTATGCTTCATAGAAGTTGGAGATTGACAAAGTTAGTAAGCCGTCTAGCTTATTGAATCCTCAGCACTGAAACTTGCAGAGAGTTAAGAGGAAAGGAGATTTTTACAAATGTCACTGTCAAATCACAGCAGCAAATCACTGTCATTTTCTGTTATATCAGAGATGGACAGATGATCTAATAGGCCTTTCCCATTTCTAATAATAACACTTAGTTCTTATACAGCTTTGGAGGTAGCGCAGTGCTTTGCAAAAGAAAGTATCATTATCCCTATGGAGATGCTGTCAGAGTGTCAGACAAATTTTAAAATGCGAGGTCTCCTGTATTTAGCTGTATATTATATTGGATCACTATATTTTCTGCATGGTGTTCAAGTTTTCTCAAGTTCACTTCCAAATCAAACTTTAAAATGTTAAATCTAAGGGGGTTTTAATTTTCAGGTTTTGTGGCAGTTACATACAGTAAATGCACAATGTTGAACACATGTTCAACATTGTAAGTGCAGCATCTGTCCTGCAAAGGAACTGAATTTGATAGCGATATGAAGAACAAAACAGAGGTTCTTAAGTTTGAGAATAAGCAAGTCTGATTTTAAATTCTTCAGCAGTTAATTACTTGTTTTTCATCTTCAAATTGAAGATGTTGAGATGTTGTAATTTTAAAGGTACAACCGTATGACTCAAGTAGAGCAGTTATGGTACTCTTTCAGGCTATTAGAATTATGCATTTCTTTTCTTGCCTTTCATACTCAAACTGCTGACAATCCCACTATATACCTTTGTTGAGTATTCTCTTCCTTAACTCCCTCTCTGGAAGAGACACCTACCTGAGGAGGTCAGAGGCATTCTTTTGTTATAACAAAAAGAATGTAATTGGCTTACTTGAAATCAAAAGGGAACTTGTCTTGATTCATCTCAGACTGTCTGGCTTTACAGATATTAAATTCAAATACAGAGGACAGTAGACAAGAAGGAGAAGTTCAGTGATAGTGTTAAATTCAGGCTCTGCTGGGGCCCTTCTGTTTCTGGACAGTATTCATTCTGAGATCAGAGAAACTTGTATTACTTATTTGTCAAAAACATACTTATTACCATTTGACTTTCAAGTGTGGAAGGGCATCTTGAGGTTAAACTGCCGACAAAGTAGATCCTACATTTGGTGCTAAGCACCTAATGATCCATACACAAAATAATAATACTTATATTAATGTTGATTCTAGACAAGGCATATTCCTAAAGACCTTGTAGAAAGTTACAAGGCCAAAGGAAGGAATAGCCGACATCTCTGCTTCTTGATGTTATTGTGTGGGAGTTTATTGCTCAAGTGTAGGATATTTTAAAATGCTTAATAGAGGAGAGAGGCCAGACCAGCCAAGGAGTTCAAAATCACTGGAGCTGGGTGTTAACCATACCGTGGCATTTGGAAAACAAGGTTCTGAATGGTGTTTTTATAGGCTTCTGCAAAAGACGCTGAGAGTGATCAAAATCATGTTGGAGTTCTTCTTAAAAAGGCTTAAGCAGAATTTATATCACTTAGATGCTAGAAGTATTCTCCATGTACCTGCAAGTGATTCATTCAGATAGCTGATGTATCAATCATTTGTGTGGGTTGAAGTATATTCCAAGTGGAAGGCGCTAAAGCTACACTACAAAAAGATGTTTGGGATGGAAGCTGCAGAAGGAATTCCAGGGAATTCAGCCATAATCATGGAGTACTCCCAGTTATAAAGCTTTGTAATCTGCGAGGGATTGCAAATGCATCTGCAGGATCAGCTGATTGGTGTGAAAGGGCCACAGAACATGCTATATATGAAATTCTCCTGCATTGTCCTCCACCCGGACTTTTATGTATTTATTTATTTTTCTGACTACCAGCATCAGTGAATGCATTATCCAGAGGCAGAAATTGCATTTCTCCATGGGGTTCTAGGCAGAAGCTTTGCAGTAGTCCAGGGTAATATCTTATTTCCCTTTCTCTCCTCCCTTTGCAAATGACGGTAACAAAAATCGTTATCTGATTGCTGTTACAAACCAGGATCAGGAGCTAAGAGAAGCTGTAAGATGGCTGTATCAAAATACTCCATCACAAGTGTCATTAGAAGGACCTTCAGAACGGAGATCAGCATTTTAACAGCCACAAGGAAAGAGCAGCTCTCACAAAGAAGATGACAGCTTTTTCACTAAAAGGTTGAGGCTAGTATGCCACTCCGGTCTCCTCGCTTTGTTGTGCCCACTCCATGTAGAACTAAAAGATCTTGGTTTCCAGAAGCATCAGAGAAAGATGTATTTTTTTAAAAGGTTAAAGACAAAGATTTAGGAATAGTGGTCCGAGAAAAAAGGGATTAGCCATTTTCTTCATTTTTTGCCTCTGTCAGCTCTTAAACACCAATTTAGACCATGTCAGGGATTACCATAGTAACCATTTAACCTCTTTTCAGAGCCTGTTGTGTTTCAGTTTAGTTCAACAACGAGCTTAACTGGCATTTGAAGCACTTTGCATTGTACCTGTGACAGGAATTAGCACCAAATGCCCTTATTTTAGAGAAATCACAGTTAGAATTCATTTCAGTGGTATTAGGCTTTTGCTGGTTTTATGTTAATATTTTAAAAGGTAGAGTACATTAATTTAGGATGTATTACCAGGTCTTATTTCTAGGCTAAATCGATGACAGACAGTGATAACTCATTCCTACAGTTACCTATTCGATTATATCATGAAACTCAGCCTTCCAGCAAAGGCCAAAGAAATTCCTCACATTGGCTGATGTGCTGTTGGTGTGTTACAGGTGATGCAGCTGGGTGGTTTCAGTACAATCAACCCCGTACTTCTTTCCTCTTTCTTTTCCGTGGCCTTCTGCAGCTTACTCTGTGATTATTATCATCATAACTAGAGAAACACTCGGGACATGATGATATAAATTAGATTCTAAAAATCTTCGGAAGAGCATAGCCTTTTTCTCTTGTTCATGTCTGATTCAGTCTGGGCAGGATGCTGTTATACAAAATAGTAACTTGCAGAAAAAGACCTTTTCATAGAATATCTCTGTTTCTGCATTTTATGCATTCTTTCCTTGTAGGTTAATGGCGAACTGACATTTCCAGTTTTTAAGATCTTGCAGTCTATGACATACACACAGTTCTTTTTGAAGGACTGATTATGGCTAGTTCTTTCACTTTCAATCACAGAGATCAAAGCAAATATTATTACTCTTGGATGTTCATAGGTAACTCTACGTCATACATAAGATTCAAAGAGTTTAACAAGATAGATGTAAATGCTTTTCTGTACCTTATCCGATTATAAGCATTTATAGTGTTGGTGCTATACAATTTGAATTTTTTTAACCTCTCTCTCATCTAGAATTCTAATAGTGAGGAATTATACTCCAAGAATGATACCACTGTCTAAAGATCAAACCATTTCTCCTCTGTCTCTCTGTCTCTCTCTGTCTCTCCAGACTTTCATAGCATTGGCCACACAAAGGGAGAAAACCATACAATGCTGACTGATCTCTCAATTTCTTATTCTTTTAGTTTTTTTCTTTTTTTTTTAACTTCTACCATCATTCTATACACCTGAGTCAGTTAATAATTAAGCTGCACTTTTTAGCCTCCACAGTCTGAAGTTGCTGTTGCTTTTCAGTATCTGTGTTGACCAGAGATCAAACTTCTGTGAATCACCCCACGTCTTCACTTCTCAGCATATTGTCACTCTGTGTGTGTGTGTGTGTGTGTGTACACGTATAAGATGTAGACCTGAGTATGGAGCAGAAGTACATCTTTCTTTTATGATGCATCTTCTGTGATGAAAGCTTTTGTGCAGACTTTAGTAGTTTGGTGAGCAGCTTTTAATTGCATTAACTGGGAATTTTTGTTTCAGATGGCTGTGTGGCTGGCTCACTCGCTAGATGGATGGAGCAGTACTGTAGTTGTTCTGTCCTTTCCACTGGCAGAGTTTCCAGAGTAGGATTTTTTTTTGTGGAGGGCTTGAATATGGTCACTGCCACAGAATTACTACTCCTGCTGTCTCCTTTGAGCAGAACACAACTCACTTTGTGCTACAATCATCAATGTGCAGATGAAATTGATTTCTGATCTCCTTTTTGAACCCAGATATTGTCTGTATGTGTTTCTTGCTGGCCAAGCACTAGATGACAAGAAATAACTGAAACAGAATCCAGTGACATGGAGGCCAAGACATTTTCCTTGAGCATTATGTCTGCAATTACAACTATAGAAATAGTGCCAAAGGCAGGAGTTTCCAAACTATCAGTGAGAAAGAGAGTTCAAAGCAGTATGTTATTGCTGCTTGATCGGCTAGATGCATTCACCTACAACAGAACAGAATTAGGAGTTATTGCTACTTCCACTGTCACCGATAATGGCAACTAAATTTGGGAACCCTTCTGTAGTGCCATTTTGCCACTCGTGGCTGACCTTGAGTTCAAACCTCTTCTTCTTAGATAGAGACCTTGCCATAAAATTCAAACCTCAGTCATTCCCTAGACAATTACCATTATGTGGGGTTTATAACTTGCTTTTCATGCGACAGGCATAGAACATGGCACTGCAGCTTCTCAGTGGTATGGATGGCAGTGGGCAGACACAGCCTGAGCTTCCCGTTAGATCCTTAACCCATTTTGGGTGCTACTTAAATTGCTTCCAGTAATCTTCAGAGCTACTGGATTGTCTGGAATCTAGTTATTTTACCTTTGTTTTTCCATATCTTCTTCAGTAACTGTGAAAATTAACAGGAGGATCTCTGTTGATGAGTGGAGCTCAGGCATCAAAACTGGCAGCAGCTTATTTTGATGTGAGTGCCCTGAGGTCTGCAGCCGACATTCGCTGTCTGTTAATGCCCAGCACAGAATTAGATAAGAGCGGATTATGCTTAAAGTGTTATTATTCATTCAGACTTTCACATTAATCAGTCAGGCCGAACATTAGTTTTCTGTGATGTTTTAGAGCAGGCAAGTTTTCGAGATGTGGGTCATTTGGATTAATTTTTTTTGCTTGCACTTACTGCACAGAAAATAGGTACAACTATTACAATTCTGTGACACAACATAAGAGCTGCAGTTCTTCCACAGCACATCACTGTAACGCATGATTTCTTTCTTGGCGTAGTAGATTTTTGTCCCTATCGCTCTTAAACATACATCAAAGCCCTCCAAAAAACCCCACCTGTAACTTCATGTGCCATCCAAATAGGTGCATGCTTCCCCATCCTCTTTTTTTTTTACAATGAGGACAAATTTGTCTCATTGCAATTTGATGTAGCAAATTATGATGTTTCTCTAGATACAGAATCACACTGTTCTACGTAGCCTTTAAAATACTAAATCATTTAAAATCTCTTAAAAACATGATTATTTCTTCAGGATGTCTGTCTGTGATACTAAACTATTAGTTGATTTCTTAATGGAGAACTGTATGATTTTAGTTTTATCCATCAGCCTAAAGGAAATTTGTGCACATTTAGTGTATTGAAAGTTGCAACTTTTATTATTAAAAACATAAAATCCAAAAAGTAATATTTTCTGATATATGATAATTGTAAGTGAGAACAGACTTTAATTAAGTTCCACTGCATTTGCTGAAGCAATCTTGTGTTCCAGAATGACTTGAGAATATTGGCTTCTTGCTTGGATTTCAGCTGTAGAGTTCTAGAGTTGGCATAAGTTCGTGCAAGCACAAACGCTGGTCACATTATGTAAGAATTTAAGGCTCTGAAACTTCCCTGTTTATATGTTCCCTATCATGAAAACTCACTGTGAATCAGCCTCAAGCACAATCACTACATACAAACCTGTGAATATCTTATGTATAAACACTGGGACATGCTCCTTGAACTTTTTAGCCCACCTGTTCATTGATTCCTTGAGTTTATTACCAGAAGACACCACAATATGAGCTCTTACAACTCGCTGAGCATGACAGCTCTTTAAATCTGATTTGTTTTATTTGCATTGAGCTTAAACTAGCTAACATTAAAATTTTCTTCCTGCAGAAAAAGCTCCTATTTCAAAAACCTTTGTTTTGTTTAGAAATACTACTAATTCCTATCAAATTGGGTGTTTTTCTAGATGAGGTGAGGTTGTCTGCCCTAAATATGGAGAACTCCTAGATCTTCGAGGAACATTTGAAAGAACCTCATACAATCAAACTCAATCTAGGAAACAGGCAGCATCCAGGAGATAGTGATGTTCCCCCTGTGCCAAGTTGGGAGGCAGGTGGTGTGAGGAAACCCCCTTACAAGCTTGAAAGTTAGACCTTGCTTGGTTTTGCAGCAATTCTCAGCCCGTGGCATTTTGTCTTGGCTGCATGGCCATAGACTGCAAACTTCGAAAGCTCAGATTTCCTCATGGCATCCTGACTGTCAGCATTATTCTGCATGGTTTTAGTGGAAGTTCACCAAAACCGTGTCTCCCATGACACATTTTAATATCCTCTAATCAGAATTTTGTGCAAATTCCACTGGAAAATTCTGCATGAGATCTTACTGACAAAGGTTACAAACAGAAGGCTGCTGACACTAGACCAGCATTCATTATAGGCAGCTTTGCACCTCTGCTGGAAAACTCTTAAAAGATCTTCAAACCCAAGGAGTTCACAAGTTACTGATTTTAAGACATCAGTAGATGGAGAAAATAACACATCCCTTATAGCTTCAGCAGTTACTCTATCTCTCTGTTAAAATGTGTACTTTATTTGTTATTTGGATGTTACTAGATTCTACTGCAAGTCATTGAGTGTTTTTATGCCCTTCTTCAGTAGATTCAAGCCATTTAATACATGATGCTTCCTCTTCTCTACAGTACTTATACACTGTAATCAAGACACTTCCAATCCTTTTTTCAGAAAGCTGCAGAAATTAGTCTTTTATATTTTTCATGATCAGGCTTTTTCTCCATTTTCCCAATAAAAGTTGGGACTTCTTAATGTCTTCATAGCTTTCAGCATCTTAAAAAAAATACGTACACAAGAACTGTGTGCAGTATACTTGATGTCCTTTCCGGACAGGGAAAGTCACCAGCTGCTTCTGCTCACTTCTACTATTGAGTGTTTTGCACAGCATTACACTAGCAGTTCATGGTCTGTAGCTTATGACCCTGAATCCTCAGCAGGAGGTACTGCCTTGTAAGGTATATTTCCTGATTCAGTAGATACTTAGAAATAGTCTTGAGTTCTTTGTCTCAGGATGTAGAATTTTTGCTTTTGGCTGTATGAAAATGTACTCTGTGTGACTGGTTACAGCTAAGTGATTTAGCACTTTCTCTCTCACCAACCTGTTGCATTACTGTTTACCATTACGTTAATTATTCTATCACCTGCTTACTTTATCAGCAGAAATGTCTTCCACATCTGTAAATACAGCAACAGACCTTGAACAGAAAAAAAAATTTTTTTTGCGTGTTTCCTTCATCAACCACATTTACAATCTTATCAAAGAATGAATCTGGTTTTAGTTGAAAGGACCTATTTTCCATAAAACCATGTGACTTCACATTCATTATATTCCATATCCTTTAAACCATCATTAATACAAACTCTTATGAGTTCTTCCTTTGTTTCATCTGGGTTTGATAAAAGGCAAATGGCTGATAGATACCGCCTTCATCCCATTTGGCCTTTTTTGAGTAAGATGAGCAGAACATTATCACTGCTCCAGTCTTCTGGAATTTCCCTTGTGGTCTAAGATTTATTAAAAATGAACATCATTGAGCCAGAGATCTCATGATAAGTACAGTCTTCTTTCCCAGATTTTTATAGATGACTGCAGTGACCTCTTTCTTTTTACCGAAGAGATTAATGAAATTCAGCGTGTGGTACTGATTGCTATGATGACCTTTGACGAGCTGTCTTGTCTTCCTAAAGAATGTGTTAAGAGAGTTTTTCAAAGTGAAATAGCCAGGGGAAGTGGAGTAATAAACAAGGGTTTTGCCTGTACATATTTATCCAAAAATTTGAATCTATTTCAGTAGTTTCATAAAAGTATATTTTTGAATGCTTAGTTTAAGAAGTGGATGTGAGCCTGGTAAAGGTAAGTCAATAGATTTGAATACATAGCACTAGTTAGACAGAACTCATTCTTGAACCAAGCACAAATTTTTAACAAGATGAACTTAAAATTCATAATGCAAGGGGTTGTAGAAGGAGGCATATACTAGTTTCTTCATTTCAACTGGAACCAAAGACAAAAATATTGAAATTATCTGAAAGAGTATTTAACATATTTCTGGCTTTCCTGAAACTAGGAAGCACTAGAACAGGAGTGGCTCTGAGCTTTGATGAGGGTTTTCAGCTTGCCTCTTTTCCAGCTGCATATCCTTTACCTCATCTCATATTTTTAGGCAGTTTGGATGCTCTGGAAAAATCTCCAGTACAAAAACTAGTAAAAGAGGACAATGGAAAAAAACTTTCTAAATTAAGAGCAATGTTACAGAAAGGGATTTCAAATCCTGCCTGTGCTTGTAGCACAGAAGCAGTGGATGGAAATAAAAGTTTATGTTGACTTGGGTGAAATTACACATGAAGGAAAGTCTCCTTCATCTTGATAAATTACGGGTAGAGAACTGTCTCATGATAAGGCTTCACCTATCCACTGTTAACTTACATCAGCTGTCTGTGGTTTTCCTTTTAGCAAATCTAGTTCCTTTTCAGCTTGCTCTGCAGTCCCCTGGTCTGCAGCCCTTTGCGGGTCACCACTGTGGTTGCAGTGTAGTGCAGATCCTCACCTGCCCGTATGCCTGAGTTTTTCTTTTTCTGAAAATAAAGGCACAAGCTGGTTTGGGCGCAGAACTGTGTTGCATGCTGCCCTAGAAGCTGGGGAGCATGGTAAGAAGGCTCCTGTAAATTTAATGGAAAGTAATACCTTAAAGAGGATAGATACTCAGATTCTTGTCCTGTTCAGGGAAACCCTTGAGCGCATGCCAGGTCCTCACATGTTCTGTTTAGCCTCCTGCTAGCTAACCAGCAAGCTTCTAGTTTTAAAACAATGACTTCACATACTGCCTCTTGCCTAATTGCCAATTTAGGAGATTTTGGAGGAGTGCGGAGTTTGTGATTGGGGTCATGGAAGGGAGCTGAAGGTAATGCTGGGGGATTTTATGGAGGAACTTGAAAGCTGAACTGGTGTTACAGCAAGCACGAGATGAGAGAAAGGAGGACATACATCCACGGGAGCTGAGCGAACCAGGCTGTGTTAGTGTCACTGCAAAATGAACCATTTATTTATGATGTAGCTGGGACTGGTACAAGGTGCAAGGTCTTTTTGTCTTGGTAGCTTGTTACAGAGGAAAGGGAAGAAGATAGCTGGCTACAGAGGTAATCCATGAATTCCACTGAATTTCTCTCTGTAGTTCTTGCAGATCAAATAGAAATATACTGTATAGCTTCAGTAATGGAGGCACTGAATTCACCTGAGTCTCTCCCTGGAGCTGTTGAATTTCACCAGAATTTACCAGCAGCCATAGAGGATTACTCATTCCATCATGCCAATCATTCACACCTGCTGGTTTGTTTAATCTGTTTGTTCTGTTTTTCATTAATCGATAATGTATGATCATTGTTGCAAGGACTCTATTCATGCCAGGTTTTTAATACACTACCACATCCGGTGGTACATCTTACAAGTAAGAAATCTGTAATTGATTTGATTCTTAATTACAGTTCTCTGCTGTATACTGATCCTGTATATTTTTGGATGCGTGCTGTAATTTCAATCCATAATCTAAAGTTTCAGAGTCAATTGCTTTCAGAAACTAAGAGACTCTTGGTAGTAGAAACTACATTAACTAAGCATTAAGGTGCCCATACTTACTACAAGAGATGTTTTCAAATCAAGCAAGGGTACTGTACTGTGTCTTCCTGTACCCTATCTCAGGAGGACAAGAATTTTCTGTAAAGTGACTGCAATGCACATATAATACTCTAATAATTATGGGAAAGCTTTGTGATTTGACTTCTCACAGTGTCTGATAAACCAAAAAAAAAATCTTTCAAATGTATTACATTTCCTTTCAATGTTGTACTTAGACTACTCACTAGAAGACTAGCCTTGTGACATGCTATAGTTAATAAGTTTTCCATGCTGTCAAAAGTAATAATATTAATGTGCCATTCAGTTAAATTAATTTTGTTTTGTGCACTGGCCTGCATAAACGTGAGTGACATTTAGAAATATGATCAGGCAGGAGCTGAGGAGAAGCTAAGTGGCAAAATAGAACGAGATTCAATCATTAAAGCAGAGCAGCCAGCTGCAAGCATTTGGGGGTAGGCAAAGAGTTACAGAAAACCAGGCTATGATGTTCGGGCATATATGTTTCTTTTAATTCATTCTTCCCTTTCTCCTTTATTTAAGAAATTCAGTTTCTTCTTGTTAATTAAGAACTCAGTATGTTTGGTAGCATGGTCTCTTGTTTGGAAATCAGAGTGCGTTTCTGCTAATCTTTGATTTCAAGTGCCTTCAGCCACAGCGTTTCTCATTTTGCAAGAGGCAGCTGATTGTAATGCTTTTAAACTGATGACCGTGAAGTGTCATTTTCTGCTAATAATAACAGTGTTTTCTCTTTCCATTTCCTCTGCTTTTTAGAAAGCAGTAATAGAAGTGCTTTCTCTAAACAGTTAAAAATGTAATGAAGAGGACTAAAAGGAGGAAGCTAATAAAACCTGACTTGTTAATTTTTTAATAACATTGGCTGGTTAAAATTATTGCCCAACTTGCTTTCAAGTCCGATTTACCATTGCGTTGCAGAATATTATATAATTAGGGCAGTTAAAAAGAAATGCAATCTACTACCTTTCTATATATATATATTGCAATAAGAAGACAGAGATTTATGAAGAATTTCTGTGTCAAGTGGTGCTGTTCAGAGGTGGGGGAAAAAAAAGAAAAAAGAAAAAAAAAAGTAGGTTTTATTTCCACAGAAAGATCCTGCCAGCTCTGTTCCCTTTAAGCAAAGGTAAAAAGTAGTGCTGGCATACAGAAGTTGTATCACAAAGGAGTCAGAGAGTAGGACTGTAGTAGGAAAACCAGTCAAAAGGAATATGCAATTAAACCATTTCTTTTGGTTCTTCCTCACTCCTACTTTATACTGTGACTGTATCCCTACAGATACCACCTCCTGATACCTTTAATAAATTCACTTCGTCTGAAAGATTGTTCCCTGTCTGCCCTAAAATTTCTCCCTTTTAAAACTTACCTCATGGACCTTTGCTTCTATTTCTGTTCTCTGTTCACCTGGCATCAGTCTCCTTTCCATCTCTTCTTTACCCTGTTGTTACCACTAATCCCTTTTTTACAGCATCCGAAACGATCCCTCCGTTTCTTCCAAGATCTCCTGCTTTAAACTCTTACACTTTGCTTTGCTTCTTAATTTACTTGTTACGTGGCTTGTAACCGAACACTTATACATTAACAGGAGCTTCCTTCTGGGGTTAAGTTTGCACATTTGAAGAGGGTATAACCTGTGAAGACGCTTCTGAAATAACGTTAGTAAAAGCAAACAGAAGAGACTTGTGATCACAGATGCTCTGTACTTCCATTTTCTAAGACAAGTAGGTTACTCCTGCAAATAAAGACTGATCCTTGAATAAGGAAACACGCTGCAGGGCATTGTCTGTTCATATTTTATTGTTTTAAAATATTTTCTTCAAAAGCGCAGTAGGTACAGTCACAAAGAAGGTTCTTCCTTCTCTCCAGAGGCATTTAGCACCTATTTACTGCTACCTGTATAACAGTGTGGCTGCTTCGTTCATGGGCATGAAATTCTTTTAGACAGCAAAGGAATTGCTCTGCTTGTCAGATTAATGGTTTAGTTGTTAAAGTCCTTAAGTTTATATTCATTGGGTTTATGGTTAACATTTTGCAAGTCTGAAATAGCTACTTTTGTAATCAGCCTTTTGATTGAAAAGGCAGGGGAGAACTCTGCCTCTCCTATTTCCTCTCAGTACTTTATCCCAAAAGTAGTTCACAGACTTTGGGGTACAGAGGTACTTGCTGTGCATACATATTCATGTGATAGTCTCCAGAAGAGCTGTCGTAATGGGCTGACACCTTAACTCCAGCTTTTCTTTCTCTTTCCAGTTCTCCTCTATCTTTCCCTGCTACACCATCTCTTTCTAGCCTATCTATGCAAATTCAGTTTTAAGAGCTTCTTGCTCACTTTTCACTCCTTTGCCTAATTGTGACAGAATCACCTGCATATTGTGGGGTCATCTGGTCCCTGATTTGCAAGCATAGGAGAAAAAGATTGTCTGTCTTTCCTGATTGTACCTATTGCAGGTTTGACGTTTTCTACTTTGTTCTTTAACCATGTATTTATAAAAAATTCAGTGCCTTTGAAACAGGTAAAGTTAAAGACAACTGCTGTGGCAATACAATTTCAGGTTTAAAGAAAAAGAGGGAGCCCAACAACCATTATTTGCTTTTCCCACTATGATCTCTTTTTGTCCTGGGGGGTGTGGAGGAGCAATATTTTCCCAGTTGTAGATTCCAGCTATGTGTATGGGTTGCTGATTCTGCCCACTTGCTATGGTGGCTTAATTGAGGTTGTGGCCAGTCCATGTCATCCATTTCTGCATCCATGTGATTCTGTTACTGGTATTATTGTGACACCTTAGCAGCTTAGTATATTCATGGTTTACGCACCAAGAAAAGGAATTTGTTGGATTTGAGATCTCCATGTGTAGACCAAATGCAATGGCCTCAAAACTGTCTGAAGCCTGTGGATGTGGGAGTTAGGATTAGAGATTCTGTCATTACAGTTTACCTGGGTTTCCTGAATTTGACAGACTAATTTAGCTTATAACCCACCTTTATGCTGTTCCTGTTTTCTCCACACAGTTTTAAAACATTTTGGTTGGTGCAAAAACTATACAGTGAACATCATGAACTTCTATTGAAAACTTGATTTGTGGAAGATTGTATTTTGGGTCTTCACCCACAAACCACATCCTATTGTGCTTCTCTCCAGTATATGCAAATATCCACTATCAAAAACAGGTATTGAAGTTGGAAACCCATCTCACTGTTCTTATATCCTTCCTCTACTCACTATTTTTGAGTCTTAGATCCAATTAGGAAAAGCATATGGTGCTGTGGCTCGTTATTTTAGTATTGTTTTACCAAGAGATCTGCAAGCATCAACTTTCTCATAATATCTTCCACAAAAACATGGAGAATGTTTATATTAAGAAGATCGATATCGCTGTTAGAGAGTCTGCAGTGCAAATGAGAGTAATCTGCATAAATACCATTTTTCTCTGTAGCTCATTAGGAGAGTGTACTGTCAAGGCAAAAATGACTACTGACAAATACAAGAAGAAACATGAGACAGGCAGGAGCCACTTAGAGTTGTCTCTAAAAAGTCCAGGTTCTCAATAGGACTTCAAATAGCCTTTTCTAAGCTGAAAAAGCGTTACCGGTGTTGTCTATGTCATTTATGTTCTGCTCCATTGCATCCTCTTTAAATGTAATGAAGTTATGAAGTTGCTTAGATGGAGAGAGTCTTTTGATTGGTGTTTAGGCATTATACATTAATAGGTTAACGTCCATGAACAGTTGGAAGTTTCTAACACTAACTTACAGTTTTCATCAGAGATCAAAGTAATTTACTAACATAAATTATTTATACACAGGGCTGAAAGAAATTCATAATAACAATAAGGCACCTCCATGAGATAATCACCATACCAGAAGCACTCATCTGTACCTCATAGCCCTGCAGGGGTTTGTAATTATCTCCTGCAAACCACACCTCTAGTGATTACTTTTTGTTGCTTCATTGCAGTGCTGCCACTTGCAGTATTTTGCCTGACAAATATTTTTAAAATTACCAAAAAAAAAAAAAAGAAACAAAAAGACAGCTTAGGAATAGCAAACTCGTGGCAGCCATGCAAAGAGAAAATGTTAAAAGTACAAGAAATATTGAAGAAATGCAGTTAATACAGATTTTAATAACAGCAAAACATTACTAAATGTGATTCTGTAGGCATTTAAAGAGGTACGTATGCTTTTTCTTCAAGTTATTCACTGGAATTAGCCCATCATCTGCTGCCGTTTCCCATGGCTTGCTGGTGATCTATGGAAAACTGGCTGTTTACATGGTGCTGGCGTCTTCTCTGTGCTTCCTGCAGCTAAAATCACATTAAAAGAGGCTAAAAATGCATTAAATGCTCTCATAAAATTACTCTTCTGTGTAGACGATTGCGGTATTTGCACAGAAGTATAACATGATTACAGATGGAGAAAGGCTGGTGAGAGGTGATGGTCTCTGTGGCAATAATTGTGTTTGTAAAGTACCTCCTCCAACCTCTGCTGAAGCACTCAGTTAAGAAACAGCAATCCTAACACAGTTTTATGCTTACTAAGCACACTCTAGTCTCAACACAAGTACAAACAAACAAAATCCAGTCAAAGGAACAATTAGAAGCATGGTATTGATTTAAAAGTACCTTCCAAAATAGACGTTTAACTAGTCTGTCAATGAGGTTCATTTCTGAGGAATACAAGCTTCCATGCTGCTACAACCAAAGCTCTGCCTAGTGAATCTAGGGCTGAGGGCAGAGCCCTTGAATGTTGGGTGATACATGGGTACAAAGGTCTGTAAGATGGGGGACTAAAACGAGCTTTCAAATATACCCTGTTTCAGTCTTATTCAGAGCCCCATGGATCAACTAGGCTAATGTAAACCAAGTCTACTATATAATAGAACAGCAGCCACAGAGAAGACTGGGTGGCTGGGTGAGCTGTGATCATGATAACCCAAATCAATAAGCAATTGATTTCTTCCATTCTGAACAAGCTGCAAGTGATAGGTCAACTTCACCATTAGCCTAGCCAATATGGACTTCCAAAACTGAATGTCAGGGGAACGGGAGCATGTTTTGCTGTCACCCTGCCGTTGAAGGCTCAGTTAGAGCTGAGAATGAGCTATGCAGATTGCATGGCTGAAATCCATATTTCAATGATCAGAATCTATGCTGGGATTTATAACAGTATATGCAGACAGAGGGGACTATTAAGTCCTTCCACAGCAGTGCAGTCCATGGTTATTCTAGAAATGAGTTAAAAATGTAAATTTTCTGATATTAGGATCTCTTCTTTTGAGCAAGGTTATAACATTATTATAGCCCTCCTGGGTCACATCAAGGTCTCTTAAGATACTATTCCCCAACCAACCCCTTTCCAGCCTGAAGAGTCCTAATCTACTTAGCTGTTCCTTCTGCAGAAGCCGTGTCATATCTTTGATCATTCCTGCTTCTTTTCTTGGAATCTTTCCCAGTTCTACCATATCCTTTTTGAGGTGGGGAGGACACCGTAAGTTTTCAAGATACTGGCACATGCCCATTCTGACAGCATTTTTGTATGTGATGCATACATTTGACATCACAAGCTATTTTGTTGTGTTCTCTCTGAGCACTTCCTAATTACACATAACTTTGTGTTTGTTCTGTATGTTTTCTGACCACTGGTGATCACTGAGCTGATGTTTTGCAGGGAACTATCTATTACAAACCCTGGGTCTTGTTCCCAACTTGTAATAATCAATTCGGAGTCTGTCCCTTTATAGGTATTGCATTATTATTACAGTTTCTAAGTTTTTGAAAATTAAAAGGACCAGTAATTACACGATGCCATTCTTAATATATACTGCTCCAGTCCTTTGTTGGGAACAACGTAAGCAGAATCCCGCATCCCCAAGGAAGTCTTCTGAGACAAGCCCACGCACCTTTTGGTAAGGGAGGAGGATGTGAACTCTGAAGTATAGCTGAGTATCTGGCATGCATCCGTCAGGTGGATATACTGCAGATACTTATCCAAACCTGGATAAAAAGTGATTGTGTGTAAGAGCTGTTGAGAGAAGAACTGCCGCTGATGCTGAAAATTTGGCTTAACAAATGAAGTTCGGTTTCTCTTAAATGGCTTGGAAGCTTGAGCTCCCAGTTGGAAAGGAGCATTTTGGTTCCTTTTACAAGGTAAAGTCCTTAGGACATGGGCTGTCTTTTCTCTAGGAAATACCCACTACATCCACGAATATGTGAGCAGTTGTTCTCAGTAGAGTTCCCCCAGCTTTTTAGGTAAGGTTCTGACTTTGTCTCTTTCCCCTTGGCTCTTTGAACCTGGCAAATTGCCATGTTCTTTTTGCATTTGTGGTACAGAGGAAAGGTGCACAATTCCTGCAAAAATTACTTAGTGTCTTAACGAAAAGCTTGGATACACTTCCAAAACTTTTCAACAACCAACCTTCCAGTTTATTCTAACAAAATACTGGAACCAAAGGGATATATCTTGGTAGAAATGCACTGCCAGAATAAATTGCGGAAACAGACGTGTGCCGTAACAACTACTGTCTTTGAAAGAGAAGCTGCCATCTGAAATGCTTTATTGGACTGTTCAGTGTAACCTGATTCTTCTTGTCTCAAAAGCAACTTTGTTACCCCCCTAGAGATATTAGTGTGCATGAAAAGAAGGAGGAAAGCAGCTCAGATCAACCTAGTGACAATTTCTAAGCAGAACTCCGCTCTTTTTTTTCTGTCTCTCTCTCTCATATCAGCAAGTTCAAATCTATTACTCCTCCTTTTAAAACAAATTTCCTGTAATTCTGAACATAATTCAGCTTTTCCCCCTTTGCCAGGACTGTTAGGAACGTACTAAGCAATGAATTGCAAAAGGTTGTATTTGGCAGGATCCCAGATGACAGGCTGCAAGGCTGAAGGCAAAACCAAATATCCTTCCAGCCGTTCCGGATGTGAGGAGGGATGCACAGTGAGCTTTCCCAGCCTATATTTTCCTTTTCTCTTCTGTTTTTTCTTTTTTTCTTTTTTTTTTTTTTTGCCTGTCAGATAGGAGGCAAGTCTTTTTTTATACTGAATGTTTTCTGCTTTGTGTTTTTTATACTTTTTGGTTTTGTGACAAAGTGTGGTGAGAAACACCCATGTTAATGTTACTGTTTCACAGAAAACAGTCTAGTAGTTGTGTATGCGTGTGTGTTAATTGATTTCCACTGAAACACAACCTGGAAAAAAAACGCCGGTCATGACTTGGTTTAAAGGGCAAACAGTATTTGTGGGACCCTGATTGTCAAGGGTGAAATGCTGAGCCGTATAATTTACTTTGTAGCCAGCACATGTCTTGTCATTTGGCTCCATACAAGATAGTTGCTGTGGACTCCAGTTGCTGCAACAGACTTGGTTATCAAGGATTTAAGCTGGGCAACTTGTGGCAGATATGTTGTTCATTTGAATGTTTTGTTTAACAGTAGGAGTTTGAGATGTAATCCTGTTAATTTTCTGTGGAGCTTTCAAAATTGCATTTTTAAAAGGTACACAAAATGATTAAAATATAACACCATGTCTTGTTTGCTTTCACAGCAGGAAAAACTGGGTGATATCTGCTTCTCTCTCCGTTATGTGCCTACTGCTGGCAAACTGACTGTCGTTATTCTGGAGGCGAAGAACCTGAAGAAGATGGATGTCGGTGGACTATCAGGTATGTGCATGAAAATCTGCTCGTAGATTTTTCAGGCTTGTAAAGGCAGAAAATCAACTCATTTTCTATTGGAGCTATCTTGGTTGGAAGGTAAAGGCTGTTGTTCACTGTCTGAAAAATGCGGTTTGTGTTTTCTGAAAGTTAGGGCATGACTGAGTAAATCAGAACTCATTCTAGCTTAAAAAAAAGGAATTTCATTAAACATTGCATTCCACTCCAAGACAAGATCCGAAGAGTTAAACAGTCAGATGACAGTGCAAGCTCTCTGTCCTTTCCTTCTCTGCTGTTGCCTGGAGATAAATAAAGACTATTCAGGCAAGAGAAAAAAAATCTGACTACAATCCCTATTGTCCGTTTAATCTCACAAAACATGAGCATTTCCCTGCAATGTTACTGATAATACTTAATAGAGGAACTCACCGCAGGTCACCGTGCTGACTGCTGGTTGAGGTGCTAGGATAATTGTTTCTACATTTGAAGGGCTCAGGTGTTATTGCTCCCATGCGCAGAGTTGGGAGTGCTCTGCATTTGCATGTACACCGGCAATCAAAATGACAGTCTTGCACTTGTGGTAGTCAGTGAGGTTGATATCTCCAACATGCTCAGTGCCCACAAATAGTTCTCGTAGTCTTTCCATGTAGTGAGGCTATACACACCGTGAGTGAGATGATGTGTGACATCTCTAAGGGAGGATGCAGTCAGCACACATGATATCAGGGCTGTGTCTCTGTGGTGTGGCTGTGTCCCAGGGACCTGGTGGAGCGCCATGTAGGCTTCTGTTCTCTGCTGTGTCTGGCATTCCTGGACACAAGTTACTGTCTAAATTGCCGATTAGCTGAGACCAAATTAGATAACAAGATGCTTTATAAGGTGAGGTCTTTCCAGGAGAATTTTATTTTATATACGTTCTGTTTAAAAGAGACAGTTTCTACCAACCACTGAGAATGAGGATATTTGCAGCACAGCCCTAGAACTGAAAACTTTAACAGCTTTCACTAACACACAGATGATGTAATTGCCAATTTTGAATTAGCAAGTGACAAGAAAAAAGTGGTTTGCTCTTATTTTCTTATAAACTCAGCACAAGGTAAGAGTTATATCCAAAATACACAAAGAAATGAGGACCTGCTAAAAGCAAGCCTGAAGGTTTTATTTATCACTTTTGATAAACAATAACAGGAGGACCTTCACAAAGTGATGGGAAACAAAGTCTCTTACCAGTAATAAGTTATCTTTTTTTTATTATTTTACTTGCTTCTAAAGTCTTCCACTGCACAGCAACAGACATAATAAAGTAAAAGACATCAAAATATTGTTGTAGTCATTACCTGAATCAAGTCTAGCTTTTTCTTGTCTAAAATGGACACTGGATTGGGACGCACAACTAATGGTTTCCCTAACGCTCATGCTGAACCAATTGCAAATTAATGTTCTTAAGCACATTTACTTCCTAATTGTTTCCTAAGGAAAAATCAGATTGTTATCATGAGGAAGTATGGGGTTTTTTGACTGAAGTTTAGCTCCAAAGAGCCAGAGCATCTATGTTCTTTTCCAAGCTTTGCAAGAAATGTGATGGATAATGGGTGCTCAGCTCATAACAAAAAAAGAAAGGGGCAGAGGAAGCACTAATGAACTGAAGACCTTCTACAAACTTCAGATGGTAAATATAATGCATTGTGTTGGAAATAAGTACAAGGAAATGAATGGGCTTGCTCTCAGCTCTTCAGCACATAGAGGACATTTAAATATATTTCTAGGGGATGACAGGTTTTGTTCTCCTTTTCTAGGGCCACGCCAAACTAGAAACATCATGTTCTCTCAGAGGCAAACAAACCCAATGGGATACCATGGTTGTAGCAGGAATTCAAAAGTCGCTGACAGTGATAAATGGCAGTTAGTACGGTATTCCTGAGGCAGTAATTACAGATGAAATAATGTTGGTTTAAAGTGGATCCAGTATCTTTCATTAGGGAATTTATCTTTTGAATAAATTATGCAGAAATAACTTTAGAAATCAAGCTGAGATTCTGTTGTCATTCTTCACACTAAATAATACCTACTCTCAAAGTACAGTACTGCTAAGTGGTAATGAAGGTGGCAGGATTTTATCTTGATTAGCGAATGCTTTTCCCACTAGTTTTGTTATTTTCTCTAGATACTAAAATGGCTTTTCGTTTTGCAAAACTGAAAGTTTTGCATTGCAGTGGAGGTGGGAAAATGTTGACAATCAAATGTGATCTCAAACCGAATGTTACCTATGTACTCAACAGCACTTACTGTCACTAAGGGAAAGCCATTAGCAAGAGGTGAAAATTATGTAGTTGACGCAGATGGGGAAAAAAGATCTTAGAAGTTTGTCAAAAATAGGCAAAAAGCATCTGGGTTTTGAGTTTAGACTATGTCTTTGTTATTCTCTCCTATTTTGGAGAAGATGCTGGAAAAGCAGAAGACAGGCATTTGGAAAGGGCTCTGCTTTCTCTTGCATCCAGCCTTTATGCCTCTCTGTGGAGTTTATCTGCCTTGCAGGAAGGAGGAGCAAGCCCCTGGCTCCTGCAGGAGGTCTGACATAGCACTGCCAAGCATTCGCAGCACAGCGGCGGGCGACCTTGCCGTTGCACTCTGGCTGCTTCTCTCCACATCTTGAGTATCACTGCTGCTAGAAAATATCTGCTGTACCTTTGCACCTCAACAATGTGGAAAGCTTTAGCATTTATGTTATCTTTAGTCCCAATATAAAGAACCAGTCGCTGTGGCTCAGTAGTGTTCTGCACTTCCATTTAGTAATTTATTAAAATCTGGAATGCGTCCATAATTGTGGTCAATTGGACTTAAAAACATGCTTGATTTTCAACGTTTTTTGCAGATATAGAGCCCAGTTAAGAAAGTACTTATCAAAAGCAAAAGACCCATCAAAGTAGATTGAAAGTACTACCTTTCCTAGCATTTCTACAGGCTGAAATTCTACTGGTGAAACTGTAATTCTGCTAGTCAGCCTATATATCCCATTTAATGGTCACCACAGTTGCAAAAAAAAAAAAAAAAGCCTTTATCTCCAGCGTTTTGAACTTTTCCATAAATTTTATTAGCAGTCAAAAGCCAAATTACTTCAGAAATAGACAATAAAAGAAAACAGACTAATCATCAAATTCATTAGACTGCTTGTAACAAAACCAGATCACCCATCTGAGCAATAAACTCCCAGGTCTTAAACTTAATTGCAACATCAGGCTGTGACTAAGGCAAACCTTGGCTCAAATACTGGAACTGTTCAGCCTGAGCTCATCAAGTCACCACAACAAGTGGAAATTATTACTTCTGGTGAGCAAGGGCCTCTGGCAAACAATTATGCATGTTTTAAAATGGCATTTTAATTATTTAAATTATATTCAAATGCATTTCTAATGAAGCTGACATCTGGCAGGTGATATGTAGGAATGTAAGCTATAAAGAGATTATTTGTCTGAATTTGGTAAACTCCGGTTACGTGGCTTTATAGGTATCCTTCACCCAAAATGTCTACGAGACTTAGAAGCTGAGGTCTTACAGCAAATCAAGGGAACTTAGACTCCCAAGTCACTGCATTGTTGGGTTTTTTTAATTTCATTTAGATGATTTGCAAAATTGGAAGATTTCGAAACCAGTTTGCAGTTTAATCTCTCCAAACAGGCCATGGAGACATAGTCTGACTAATTCCTCGATAAGAGCACAATGCAGCTCAGGAATGCCGTTCAGTTCACAAGGGTTGTCTATGAATTATGATACTTTATTCAGGTTTACAACCGCTTCTGCTCCAGAGAGAGGGCAGGAATTATCTGCAGTTTCCCTAAGAGATATTCATTTAAATCAAGTGGTAGTGATTTTACATACACAATTAAATGAGTATGAAACTTTTATCTAAATTAATTTTCATCTTGTTTTGTATTTGTAGTTTTTACTTATTTTCTAAAGAAAAAATGGTTGTTTAACCCTCAGCACGTCTGACTAGCAGCTAAATGTGGTCTGTGCAATAAATATGATACTTCTTTTTGTTACCTAGGAAGATTCCCAATATTAATACACATTTATGCAGGCAGTTCTATAGATTTCCATGTCTTTAGTCATACCCTCCATTTGCATTCATTTTTGTTCCTAACATGAAATATAAGCTTTTGTTTCAACTTCCAGCAGCTTTCCCTGCTTTGACCGAGCCAATCATTGAAATAAATTACCTGAATACATTGAAAGGCATTTTCCCTCTGAACCTTCAGACGAGGCTGGGGCTGGCACCTGGACAGACTGTTGTTATAGGTGTTTAGCTACCCAGGCCCTTCGGCTTAAATGCCTTTTGGTTTTTTGAATAACTTCAGTGGCTGTATATATTACTGGCGAAATACTGTTTTGTAGCAAAAAGTCATCTCTTAGTAGCTGATAATACGTGTAAGCCTTAAGATAGGTTATCATCCTTTCAGGATTAATTTCAGTATAGTCTATTCCTTCTAAAAATCTTTGAAAGCTAATGTGGTTTTGTTCTCTGTGTATTATTTTAGTATGATTGGCTTTTAGTGAATCTAATTACCAGGAATGTATCCTAGTAGCAAGCAATGTACCCTCCCCTTATCTCCTCAGCATTGCTGCCTCTCACCACTCCCCCCAGTCAGACCCAGAATTTCAACAGGAACAAGATGCCCTAGCTGGCATGGGTTTAGGTATTGCCTTAGGAACTGTTGCCAATTACCACATATTATAGCAGACCCTAAACTGTACCTATTTATGCTAAATTAATGCTTAGGAAGAACTGCAAGTAGAAGATCATCATTGGACCATGTGCTTTTCCTTCTGCAGAAACCTGCAGATACAGCCATGAAGAGAAAGCGGCTCGTAATCCAGTCCATTATGTGTGAAAGCTAATCTCAATATTTATGAGTTATAAATAGAAAATACACAGCACCTCTTTGTATCTGTCAAGCAAATACTATAAATCAGAACCATCTCTAGGGACCAAATGGTATTATAGCAGAAATAAAGTTAGTTTTCTACAATTAGACATTGATTTTAAATATTGCATTCGAATTCAAAAGGCTGGTTGGATGTCTTAGAAAAGAACTGAAAAATTAAAAGTTGTTTAGAGACCCGCTTTTTGAAGACAGAGTGAATGCTCATGAATTATGCAGTCAGAGCATTCACTTTAATAACTTCATTAAAACATAAGAAACCTTAAAAGCTAGCTAACACAAATGCAATGTTATGGGAAGAGAAATACACCATTAGTGCCATGGCCTTGCTATAAGCCATATTGTAAGCATAACTCAGTGAATATTAAGGGAAAAGAAAACAGCCTTATTAAAAGACAAAAGTAAAAATAAACAACAACCACCACCACCACAACAGCTACATTTGCAACTAGCCTAATCCTAAAGAATCCAACAGAGATCAGTACTAACAGATATTTTAAGATCTGTACTTATTGTGAGGATTTCTACAGCATCTACTATCTCACTGTCTTTGCTGTAATACACTGGCAGAACTTCCAACAGTAGATGGCTGCAGCAATACATCTCTCTAACACTTGCAGAGCAGTCTCACAGCATCACAGTAAATTCACTGTGGGCTCCTACAGTGGTGATGGAATCCGTCACCAAATCTCCATCATGTTAAAATCTTTCTCTCCTGCCTGGAAGAACATTCCTGTTGGTGACATCTTCCCTAAGACTGGGCTGGGGGGCTTGTCTGAAATGATCCTCTTTCAATGGGTCTTAGGGAGTTGTTTCTTCTAATCCCAACTCAAACCTTCAACATCAAACTACATTCTTCCTCAAGTTAAAAGCTGAAGAAGGCAAAGCTTAAGAAGGCAATTCTAAAATCGAAGTATATTCCAAATTATAATGTATTCATCATAGAAGCCGTGTTAAAGGATACATAAACTCTTATATTCCAGGGCATTTTGGAGAGTCTTATGAGGAAGCTGTTAGGTAATTGTCCATTTTGGAGTAAGTATACAATTTCCACTGAATAGCTACAGGCTATTGCACACAATAAAATATTGTATTAGATGAACCATCAAATGTGGCAATTCCTACAAAGAAGCAGAGTCAAATTGTTCTGCTCTTTTTTCCCTCCTGTGCTTAAAATGAGGAAAAAGAGATTGTGCCTGTTGATTAGCAGTGAAGTTGGACAAAACCTGTAGGCATTGGTCTGAGAAACCTTAGGACAAACACTTTGCCGAAAAGGCAACTGGGCTCGGGAGGTGTTTGAACAGCTTCTTGATTTGAGAAGGAAAGCTTATTGTATGTGTACATCTCCTTAACCAAACATGCTGACCAAAGGTACAGGAGGTCAGCACCCAGCTGTGTGGATTCTGCCAGCCAATAGTCATAATTTTCTGGCATTGCTATTGATTTTCTCCCACCCTCCCTTCCCCTAAACAGAGTGCGGGAAGACTTCTTATTCTTCTGTTTGAATAGCCACATCTAAATAACGCATTTTGCTTTGTATGCGTGCCTCTTCCTGATTAAATTATAGTATGTTTTTATTTGGTTACGCAGTCCCAAAGCAAGTGTGAAGATGTGTGTGTTAATTACTTATATGAAAATTAGATGGTTAATACTTCAGGTTTTCAAGCTGTACAAGAATTTCATAGCAATGTGAGTGGCTGTAAAATGGATGTAGAAATACTGTAGATAGATTCTGGAGTCCTTAGGGAAATTAGTCAGTTCTCTTACAAGTAAGTTTAATTTATTTTTACTCTCTCAAATTTGCAGCCTATGTCTTTTCTTTTAATGGGTTTGAAGAAAAAAATTAAAATATGAACTCAAAAAGAAAATGTCTTTTTTCATCTTTATAAATACAGTTTAGATCAGTGCTTAAATCGTCACAGAAAGTGAAAAATTATAATTGAGGGTATTTCCTTTTCAGGACTGTGTAAAGTGATACAGATTTTTAGGACAGCATGATGGGCATTTTATTAGCACTGTTACACGGCTGAAGTTTGATGAAGTTTATAGGACTTTCTGAAGAGATAGAAACAACTTTAAATTGTTTAATCCTATGTGGGCAAAAAAGATGATAAGTTTCTGCTACATCTTTATGCGGTTACTTCTTACAGGCCTCCTGACTGTGTTTCCAATGTGTAACTCCTTTATGTGCATGTGTCAACAGAAAGAAACACTTCACAAATTAGACCCTTGATCCTGATCCAGAATTATCCCTGAAGGGAACAGGGGTTGTATGCTGAGAAGGGAACTGCATGTCTCCTTTAGTACACTGTGCTGAAAATAGGTCTGTGATGACAGAGGAAGTGTATAGTTCAGTGTAAGGAGAGTGACAGGAAAACAGGTGTTGCTAGTTCTCTGTCAGAATCATTATTTTATGTACATGCTTTACGGGTGATAGTTGTTCAAATCTGTTCACTCATGTGGCAAGTGAAGCTCTCCATCGGCAGCTGTGAGATGCTTATCATTCAACAAAAATGGAAAAGAAGTTTTCCCATTGCCAATTCCAAAATTTATTTTCCAAAACCTTTCTAACTGAAGGTGGAAATCAAGTCCTGCCCCCTCTTCTACTGATGCAGTTCCCCAAAAAGGTCCCATTACCCTTCTCGAGGTAACAGGAGAGAAATATAATCTTGTTGCTGAATGTTGAGGTGCCAACATTCACGTATTCTTGCTGTGCCTTTTGTGGGTCTCAGGAGAGCAATATGAATCTTAGTGAGATTCTCTTTCCAAATATTTTTATCCGTCACTTGCCTTCCATGATCCCATCAATGAGGCAGAAAAAACAGCATTTGGGCCCTGTTTCTTCCCACCAGCACAGACCACACTGCCTTAGAGCCACCTTGTTCTAGTTGAGTCAGTCATAGGGTTTGATTAACTGCAAATTACCTGCCAACAAGGTGGAAGAGCAAAGCCCAGAAATGCCACTTTTCTCCTGTAAAGAGCTTCGTGCGTGGTGGAGGTGAGAATTTACCTGGGTTTAATTCTTAGCGACCGTTTCTTGTGCTTTTGTTTATTAGCCATGAAAGTCAACACAGCAGGTGTCTTCATGGGGGTCTTCTGTATCATCATTAAGGCATCGTTACATCTGTTTTGTAATAAACTGAATAACTAAGCTCTTCAGGCATATTTTTGTAAGGTGTACGTGTCACTTCTGTGAAAATTTCAGAGGTATTGAAGGGGAAGCTGAGGCTAGGTACGGTGAAGTGTCTACACAAGCAGCACATTTATTTAGATATTTAGTTTATTTAGGACAGCTAAGGTGCTAAGCAATTGTTTTACAAAGCTAAAGAGAGGAATCTGGTCTTCTCTTTTTTTTTTTATCCCCTAACAATATGATTGGTTTTAAACTAAAAACTATGGGCTTTTTCCTCCATTATACCAGTCTTGTTGATAAGATGGTGCCAGATGTGTTTCCCTCAACTGATGCATCTGTCACCTGTATAATGCAAGAGTAAAACTGGTAATATGGAGGGAACATCTCCTGACATTTTATGGTTGTTAGTGCAGTGACTTTCGTCCATAGGAGGAGATTAAGATTTTCTTCCTCTTTTGTTTATTAAGCTATCTTTTTTCTGTCTTGTTGATGAATATGCTATTGCTCATTCCCCCCATGAATTCCTTTCATTTCTGCTGACCCGTCTTCAAGTTTACAAATAGCAACATTTTTTACTCTCTTTAAATCAAAATAATTTATGTGGGGGAGTTTCCTGCTGCATCCCATCACATTAGATATTAATGGAATAATTATTGGATAGTAAAATATATGTCTCATTAAGGAAAGATACAAATAAAGCACAGATCACGTAGCATCTGTCCAGTATGTGTGCCAACAGACAGAAACTTCTTTATTTGACTGCAAAATTCAAATGTTGTGTAGCACAATTGACCAACGTGTGCTGGGTAACATTGAGAGGTTTTCTTGCGAAACATGCCTAAAAGAAACTCTGTCATAGAGTCCCACCCACTGCAAAGCTCAGCTGCTTTCTACTTTTTTTGTGAAGGCAGAAAGGAGGATTTGTAAACTCTGTATTGTGAGCTTTGTCACAACATAATCTCTCTCAGATTTGAGTTTGTACAAAACCAAATAAAGATACAGATATACATTATAAAACTGTGCATGATCTAATAGTAGGCAGAACCAAATTTTAATTCCTGTCCATTAGGTAGTGACACATGAGGATTTCAGGATCCAAGTGTAATCTCTGCAGCTCAGCAGCATTTCTGTGGGAATTGCTTCAGGTCAGAGAAGTAAGGGGTTCTGTTTAATCTCAGCTATCAAGCCCAATTCATGGGACCTCTTTTCTTCAGATTCCCGGTGGTATCGCAGAACACTTTACATATACAGGTCTGCAGGTTAAATCCGCCTTTTCAGTGAAGAGAATATGGTAATGTCCTGATTGAGCCCTAGTGAGAAAGCACCTTAAATTCTGTTTGAGCCTCTCCAGAAATCTTTGCAGTACAGCTGGCTCCAGGGCCAGTCTCATTACAACGTTGTTGTAAGGGGATGCGTTCCTGCAGTAAGTTCCGGGAAGATGAGTTGGAGTACTGGGCTGTATCAGTTGCTTCTCATCAGCCAACCATCACATGCTTGTCAACATTTGAGGGATGCTAAAAGTAGTGATTACGAGAGCATGCAACATAACGGGTTTTTTAAGTTCAGGAGCCCTGGCTATGTGGGATTTGAAGAAATGCTTATGTAAGGATGTGATAGCGTCAGCAAGTCTTGTGCTGCAAATTGTTTCAGTTGGTTGAGAGCTAAGTTAATTCAGGCTGCTCCCTCATGGATAAAAAAATAAAAGGGGGAATGTTTAATTAAAAAGAAATGCATGTTACTTTACAAATAAGGTATTTGGGATCTGGATCTGCAAAGCTGTGGGAGCAAAGGTGTTTCTGGGAGAGGTTTCTGCTGTTGTTATTCAAAGTCACTTTCACTGGGGCTGAGCAAGTTTAAAGGGTATCAAACCAAACTCCTTCCTGAATGTGGAAGTTGGGGACTGGCTTAGCCGTTCCCAGAGACTATCCATAGTGCTCCATTGCTGAGGAACATCTACTTCAGGAAGTTACTGTCTGGCTTCTGGTCGGGAAACCAGCACTTGATAAGAACAATCTTTCCACCTGCTGCTCTGCTCAGTCTGTGTGTCTGGTAGACCCTGCGGCAGAGCAAGCGAGTGATTTCCTAAACCGATTGAGTTCTTCGACCTGAATTAGTCGAGAAATAGACTCAAATACAAGATAGATGTTGCTTTTGTGTAATCTGGGCATGGATTGCATCTTTTTGATCAGAGTTTGAATTCTTCTCAGAACAAAATGAAGTCGTATAAAAGAATCCACAGCAAAGCATAGAAAATCATTTATGTTCTAGAAATGAAATTATTCAGACTAGCACATCTTCCACATACACAAATGCACACTTTCCTTTATGTAACTAATATGTCTACGATATTATAAAATACCAATTGCTGTAGTATCTAGGTATTATGGTCCTCAGTTTGAGATTCCATGAGGTAGCAGGGGATATGGACTTGATAGCTTTTCAACCTTGAGGTAGGTTTTGCACTGATGAAATGTTCCATTGCATTAAGAGTTGGCAAAAGCCCAAGGCTAACTGTAGTCCTCTAGTAATTTGAAATATAGTTCTGTGAGCAGAGAATTATAAGGCTTGATTTCCTTTAAATTTCGGAGTGTGACTGGGTATTCTGATGTCTAATAAAATACGTGCTTCAATTGAAATTTTTTTCTACAGTTTGAACATCCGTAATATCTCTTTCACACGTGTATTTTCTGGTGTGTAATAAGAGGTGAGACCATGTTGCAGCTTTCACCTCATATAGGGATACTTAGTGAGCTCTCTCTATTCCACCTTGCTGCCTACTTTCACAAAACTTGTAGGAATTTAATATCCTTGAGAGGCCTGTGATCCTGTCATGTTTGATTGACACTGGCCAATATACTAAAAAGGTATGGAAAGGAGGCAGTCAGTCACCAGGCTGGTACTTGCACACAAAGACGACAGAATGATTACCTACACTGTGTTTCCTTAGGAACCCAAACAAAAAAAAATGTACTTTGTTTTATTGTAAATCTAGTGACAAACATGCTTTGATGTTTCATATTTAAATCTATTCTTATTTTCTTGCCATGTGGTAGGGTTTTTTTTTTCTTTCTATCTCTGGGTAAAGCAAATTAATACTTTTTTCTTTTTTTTTTTTTTTTTTTAATCTATATAGCTGCTCCAAATCATTCCATTACTTCCTCTCTAGTTTTAATTGCTTTCCATGCATAGGAGACCCTGAATCTGAATAACCTAAGCCATACCCTGATTTTAGAAAACAAATTTTGGTGCTGTTGGCATCGTACTTCAGCAAAGAGCATGGTCCTCAAGCGTTCCGTTGCTGTGCATTTGCATACAGGTTTGCTTTCTGCAGAGCATTCGCACGATAAGCACTTTGGCTTTTCTTGTTTACATGCTGTTTGCTGTATTTTCTCTTTGTTTACAATTCCAGCGTATTTGAATCCTGATAGGTTAAATGGAAGGGAAGACTAGCATCATCCCCAGTGCTGCTGCCTGACCTATCCAGCACACACATCTTGCTTTTAGAAAAGCCCAGTCATTTTTCACCAGCACTTTGAGGTACATTCAAATCTACTTTGGCATCTGTCCAGCCCTGCATAATATCAAGCAGGGGACATCCTGTCTGAGAGAACAGATTGTTAGTTCAATTATATTCCTGAAATTGAGTTAAATTTCCATGAAATCTGCTTCGAATGTGAAGAACCCGAGGGGAATGGGGTTTTTTTGTTTGCTTGACTTATATTATAGCAATCAGGCATACTAAATGAGATGCATTGTATAAGCGTGTGTTCTGTGTGCTGTTTATGACTGTATCTCATGTTTGATAACAGTGTGAAGTAAATTGATAGTGCTGCCATCTATAGACAAAAGAAAGTTATTGTACTCGGCTTGATGAGAAAGGTGGAGGACTTTGGACTTCTTGCCTAAAATTTTGTTAATAACGTTATGTTGTAACCAAAGAGAATATAGAAAAGCTCTAAGCTGCTTCCTGATATGATTAATAACAATTCCTCATTAATGGTGATCAAATTTTATGTCACTGGCCTGGTTGTCCGACGTATGACACAGCATTTTAACAGTCCTTCAGTATCTTTGGGTCAGACTCGGTTACAAACGCTGTCTTGGGGCCATTGCTAATCTTACTGGACTGAGAAGTGTATCTTGCTAGTCAGGATCATGTTTGGTATATTGAAAAGAATGGTAGCCTTGCTGTAACACATAGCATTTCAGTCCATTTTTTGGTAAAAGGACAGATGGTGCAATTTTTCTGGCAGAGATCCAAGCATCCATATGGTACAGTAGTGTTCTGTATTAATTCCAGTGTTGTTTCATTGAAAGATAACGTTCTGGTCAAATGCATTCATGCTCAGTTTTATATTTTTACCTTTGTTTTTCTCTGTTAATTTTTATTTATTCTCAGAAGCATAAAAGCCATCTTCTCCATCTGCCAGTTTTATCTTTCCACATACACTGAATGTTTATTTTCCTCCTTTTCTCTCAAATTGCATACATATCTTAAGTGAAAACTGGCTGTAACACCCAGAGTTAGATTCTGCCATTCCACAACATACCAATAAGATGTATTTTCAGTTTATCCCACTGATTTCCATCAGGTCAAGTTTCTATTTTATCATGTAAAGAGTGAGAGAACTCAGATTTTGGATTTTTTTAGTGCTGTTTTGTTTAAACACCTACATGGCCACAGTGTTAGTAAAGGCTTTAGCTATTGCTGGAGTACTTGCTGGAGTGTTGACTGGATTTTTGTTCTGCTTGTGCGTTAATGAATGCCACCTTTTCGCCTCTAGGAAACAAGGAATGTTGCCTATCATTGTCTGTGTTTTTTATTTCTTGTCAACAATTTCTATGTGAATTTTATATGGGGACAATAAAATAGTCTGAATAGCACATATTCCTAAATGATTTGCAAGCCGTATTAAAGAAAAAAAGTGCAGCAATTAGAGTGTCTTACCAACTAATCAGAATGAAAGAAGTAAGGCATATAAGCAACAGTAAATCACTTAATGACTTAATCAGGTTAGCATAATAAATAAAGATACTCAGCAAGATGGGAAAAAAATGTAAATAATTCCAGTGAAAAGTACTTGAAAGAAATTGCATGCAAGCTGCCAGGAGGGCAAAGATTTTGGGTTCGTAAAAGACACAGAGAGTTGCCATCTATGCATCACCAAAGACCGGGCAAGCTAACACAGTCGCATCACAGTTTTGACAGCAGTCATAAAACACAAACTACTGTAGCACAGCACAAGCTTTTCAATAGCCACATTAAATCCACATAAAGCTTGCCTTTTCCTCTCCAAAGTCCTGTTAAGCTGAAGCATTAAAATTAGTTCAAATGCATATTTTCAAACTTTACATCATATGCTGACATCAAACCTCCAGTTCTCCTCTGTTACGGACATGAAGCTCAATAGATAAGATACTAATAAAGGCAATGAAGGTCAAGACAAGCTTACTAAAATGATCAGGAACTTCTAACATTTTTATTTCAAATAAGGACAATTCATGAATTTGAACTCAAGTGGGTGGGTGACAGGAGTTTTGGATTTCTTCTTTTCTAAGCACAAGCAAACCCTTGGGACCTCTTTATTTGTTCTCTTGCATATGCAAAAAAAGTGGCATTCAATTATTCTTATGAGGCAGGTGATTTTTAATAGACAAAATGAATAACCATATACAAACAACTTTCCACTTAACTGTGGAAGAAAATTACAAAGTAAAATAGTGAATTTTACAGTTATTTTTAAAAACAGGAGCGTAGAAATTTGGCCACATTTTTAAAGTAATTTATGTGTCTTGAGATACAGAATTAGAAGTCAGACGGGATTTTCAGTATTTCTCTGAAAGTTGCTTAGCTATGTACTTTTGAAAATCCCATCCATACTTTGGCTTTTAAATACATTGTAAACTGTACTTTTACCAACTTTTCCCAATTCAGTCAGTCACAGTGGCCACATTTTCATTGAATCGGCAGTTCAGGGCCAAGCCTTGATAAACTGAAAAGCAGAAAGCTGATGTCTCAGTTATATCAGAACTCTTTTACACAGCTCTGACAGCACAGAGCAGCTGTTAATGTTTTTTTCAATGAATTAGAGGACTTAAATGAAAAAAATATTTTCTAATACTCGAGGCTGCATAGATATTTTAGGGCTTAAGTTAACGCTAACCTGAGTCTCTTAGATGTGCAGTCAATAGGGAAATGACAGAGTGCATGTGAAATTAACCATCTATCAGATCAGTTGGATAGCCAAATTTGAAAAGGAGCACTCAGAAGAACAATGTGCGTATTGCTCATTCCCTTGAGCTCTTTAGTCCAAAAGCTGATTCCTGGATGTCAATGAACCATATAGTGCTAAGTGATAAAAATATTTAAAGGAGAGCTTAGACTAGTAAGTACTCTTGACTTTCTAAGGCATGAAAGCAAAACCAAAAGAGAAAAACTTAAACTGTATTTGTCTGAGAAGTACCTCTAGCATTTCTCAGGGAGTCTCTAAACATTAGTGTTCCAAATGGCTCTGCAAGTGCAGTTGCATGAGGCAGTGGAGATGTAAGTGGCATGGGAACGTGACTAATTTAGTAGTAGCTTCTGCTCTGAACCTTCAGAGAAATCTTGCTTTCTGGTTCCCACTTTAGTGTATGCTTTGTGGATGGGCTTTAACTCATATTTTCCTAACATAAAATGCTTGTATGGTCTCAGCAAAGTAAAATCTCTTAAACTAGAGACCTTCATCTGTGCTCCTCCACCTAAATGTCCTAACCAGTGGTTTGCCAAGTCAAGACATTTCCTGCCAGGTGTCTTTCTTGTCCCAGGAGCCTTTCCTTCTCATTTACTTGTGTCCAGATTTGAGAAAATGGTTTAATCTCCTACCCACCAGCCAAGACTATACACTGGTGGACAGGAAATGCTCAGAGGAGGAGGAGGATTAAATTTCCTCATGTTGAGTCGAAACACGACCAGGGTTCCTGCTTCCCTGGGGCATGTTCTGCTCATGAAAAACCAGTCCTCTGAACCACCTTCTCTGTTTCCAGGGACAGCTACGCTTTTTCACCAAGCATGCAAAGGTTGCGCTTTGTGCAGAGCTCAGTCACAACCTCACAGTCTGTTTCTGTGCTAGGCATGAGCTGAGCCAACCAGGGCACATCCCAGAGGGATCTGAAGCGTGCAGTTTTCCATATCCTAAATGTTTAGGAGATTGAGGGCATCTCCATGTATTGGGTGACCAAATGAACATACTCTGTGGGAGGTGCAGTGGTGAGATGTTGGATACTTTGGAAAAAATAAATATTTTTCCATAAAACACTGACAGCTATGTCCTCTCACATGCATGTGTAAGGTCTTTTTACATTTACTGTTTTCCATACCCAAGATGTGCCAATGCTGTTCTGTATGCACCTAAATGCTACTTTGAGCCTTAAGGTTAACTCTTCCCAGATTTGCTAGTAACTTATTGTTTGACCATATGTAAAGGTATTTGGCTAAATTTGACCTTGGAGAGCATTTCTTGATGCCTTTGTTTCCACTCATATCACCTCCAGTGTAGGACAGGACTGCCTCTTACCATATAGAGCCAACGTCCAACTGAAAGGGGCCTCTTGAGTGCTGCTGTGGCAGTAATAACAATAGGAAGTCTTGAATTTCCTGATTTTTCCCTCCTCCTTCAATCTGTGCTCAGATGCCTTTCTTCCCTAAGACTGTTGTATATTATTTGTATCATGACTGTACTTAAATAAGAGCTCCAGTCAGTTTGATCATGCTCATGCCCTTAAAAACATTACTGCAAAAGCTATATAGCAGAGTTTTAAATATTCTTCTTCCTTGCCATTACCTGAACATGAATCAGGAATATAAAGGATGAACAGAAAATGGTAAGCACTCCTTAAGAAATGCATAGAGTTGGGTATTTTCTCAGGGGGGTTAACTTGTTTACAGTCACTGCTTGTGGTATGCAAGCCTGAGAACCATTAGCCCAACACAGTTTAAAAATTCAGAGCTGAAAATGTACTCTGCAGGTTTTTATAGTCACAGAAATTGAGGTACACAATTCTCCAGTTCAAATTTGTAACAGATTTTTTTTCAACTTATCTACGTACTCGGTCTCACTGACTGAATGGAGGAGCATCTGTAGATTTCAAAGCAAAATTTTGTACATCTGTAGCTGAAACTGTCTCAAGTTCCCACTGAATCAGATAATTCTTATCAGATATCCTTGAAGATGATAAGAAGATCAATGCTGTCAGCAAGTGCAAAGCAGCACAAAAATACAGTTCGGTGAAAAGCAGCTTCATTGTAATGCAAAAAACATCTCAGCGCCCCAGCCATTCTGGGAGCGCGTGTGCAAGAGTTTGAGTGATTTGAATACTGGATTCCTGATACAATAATTTCTGCCATGCATGAGACCCAAAATGATTACTTGTCCCTGTAGGGTAAATGGACCTGCTTATCATGCAGGTCTTTGTAGAGATAATGTATACACCTGTTTAGAAGATTTAATAGTTGTGGTTGAAAAACCAGGTCTGAAGCTCAAGGGTTAGGAGGGATGGTTAAGCTTTAAAATCACTTGGAAGCAGCTGATTTTAAGTTGCCATGGCAAAGGATTTTCAGACAATGAGAAGCTTTTACATTAATATCTTTGTAAGCCTTGTTGTGATAGAATTGTCTCTGTGAAGAGCGGTCTCTTTCTTGCTCCTGCTGACACACACACTGATAAAATCACACAGTAATTATATAGTGCTATAATGATTTTGGGGTTTCTTCTCTGAGGGTTTTGCTACTGGTTTGGAGATTCTGTCTCTGATAGATTTTTGTAATAGGGAACTGTATTATTCAATATTTTATTATCAAAAAATTATCAAGATACCCACTATATTTGCAAAAAATACCAAGGTATGGAAATGCCAGTGATTTTCGATTGTGTTAATCTATTAATTTTGAACAGTAGCTAAATAAAAACTATCTGTGGTTTACTTTAATTGCTTTTTTTTTTTTTTTTTTTTTTTTTTTACTTTGTGGCTAACGTGGCTTGAGTTTTTTTGCAGCATGTATTTTGCAGTTAGGTTCTATGTTCCTCTGTCTTCCTCCTCAGTAGCCAAAATATAGGTCTGAAAAAATGTGTCCTGTCTAAGATTAGGCTGAGATAAGAAAAGCAGCTTATTGTGTAGGGGGAAATTTGTGGAAAATTTTGCAGGGATTTATTCTCTTTCCCTTTGGGGAGGAGAGAGGGTAGTATCCGCTCTTTTCAGGACACTTTGGGGTTGTCCTGGTTGTTGCTGGTTAAAGCTAAGGTTGCTGTCCTAACGACTGGGAGCAGAACCGGGGCCCGTTTCGGTGGTTAACCAGCTACAGTTGGTCGCTCGTGTGCGCATTGAATCTCAACGCCGAGAGGACTGAAGGCCAGTACTATTATTGCTGTTTATCTTTGCCAGCTCCCAGAAGCTGACAGCTGATGCAAATGGCGTTGGTAGCACATTCTATATGTCAGGAGCTGGGAATGCTTGATACCTGTGTCTGTTCGCTGCCACCTTCCAGAGGCTCGCTGCTGTCTTTGGTGTTTCAGAGATAAGTTTTCTGAGATCCCACTTTTCCTGCTGGCTGCAGAGACAGTCAGGATGCAAAAGGGGAAGTTTTCAGGCCAGGAAAGGGCTTTGGGGAAAGCAGCACTGAATCTCTAGCAGCACTGAATCTCTGACATTCACGCCCAGTGGCACTTTGTCATATTGGAATTTAATGGGCTTCAGGACATAAAGTAAGGTGTATTTGATGTGACACACTTTTAATTAAGGTTTTTATCAAATTCTTTTTAATTTCATTCTTGCTTGACATTGACCATTCCTTGTTTGAGATTCTGCAGGTCTGGAAAGCTTTCAGATAGGGCTTTAATTGGATGCTTTTCAATGTAATTATTAGTTGTGTATTACATGGGAATGAAGCCGATTCTTTTAAGTTAGCACAGTATAAACACTTCATACACTCAGCTGCTATGCTAATGCACAGGACTGGAATCTGCATTACAATACATCATCTCCACTGTCTTTACCGCAACATGCAACACAGACGGGCTATTTACTCAGTTTAGTGACAGCAGCAGCACACTAGTAATTTGGGCCTGACAAGTCACTGTGGGTACCACTAATTTAGTGCTAGATTTTAGTCATAGGAGGTACCCAAATGCTATAACAACATACAAGCATATTTAAGCATCAACAGATTGATTGGATTACATAAATAGATCAATTGGATTAATCTCAAGTCCATATATTTTAAGACGTGTATTATTAGTTATGCAGAAGCATGGAGCAAACCAATGCACAGGTATGGAAAAGAATACTTTGTACAGCAGTATGAGCTGTTAGTTGTTGACTCTTTGAAATCAGCCAAAATATTTAAGCTGAGTAAAATGAATAATCTAGGAAAGCTTTAGAGAGAACTGAAATCATTCACAAGATTAATGATGTATTTGAAGGTCCCCAAAATAAAATACCCCAAAGTTACGAAAAAGGCAAAACTATGCTGAGAGCAGATTTAGTAATAAGTGGGGGGAAAAAACAGATATGAAATTAAGGATGCTGAATAGTGGGTGGGAATAAGATCATTTTATGTAACAAGATGATTTAGAAAGTGAAATACAAAAATAGGTGGGAAACTAAGAAATAACTGCATTGCAGCTTTTGCATATTCACAGCTCTTCCAAAAAGCTTGAAGTCTATAATTTAAAGCAGCAATGAGGAACTATTCGCCTTGTATGGGAGCACAGCAGGGCTTAAATTCTCCAATCTTTCTCCCATCGTGCAACTGAAAATATGCTCACCACACGACTAAAGAGCTCGTATCCCCTTCCTATCTGTTCACAAGCTGTGGACAGAAAACACTGTGGTCATAGGATGAATGTGCTTGTAGTCAGGCAATAAGAGGAGCTCTGTAAGCCTGCAGGAAAACAAATAACAAGAAGGATGGCATGCAGTTCCTGCAGCCCTTGCCCCACTCCCTTCCCTCCTGCAGGACATGTAGAGAAGACCTTGCAGTCCAGGCTGCTGAGCCATGGATTTCCTGGAGGGTTCAATCCAGACACTCCCCAAACTGCAGAAGGGCTTTCTGTCTTTCTGGTTGATTTTTATTCTGCAAAGCCACAGTCCTATCTGAAGACCTTGGCTGGTTTGAGCTGGAAGCATTGGAGCTGCTATTGATCTGAGTATGCAAGATGGCCATTTATTTGGGGGAGGGAGTCCTTTGCCTTAGGGTAAGTTTAGATTTAAAATAACTATAGCCTTTTAAGAGTAGATAGTGCCACTGCTTTTTGAAATTGTGTAAATTGGGTTTGCATTTTCCAGAGAAATCAGTTGTAATCCTATCTCTTTGATATTAGGAAGAAATTCTTCACTGTCAGGGTGGTGAGGCACTGGAACAGGTTGCCCACCTGGAGGTGTTCAAGGCCAGGTTGGATGGGGCTTTGAGTAACCTGGTCTAGTGGAAGGTGTCCCTGCCCATGGCAGGGGGGTTGGAACTAGATGATCTTCAAGGTCCCTTCCAACCCAAACCATTCTATGGTTTTATGATATAGAAAAGCAACAGGAATTGATTCTCAGAGGTAGGAAGCTATGAATCACCCAGTAGTGGTAAAGGGCAGCAGCCAAACAGGCACCTAGCCAAATGACTAGAAAATATTTTTCAAAAACTTCTCAGTTGGCCAAATGTCACTGAATCACACTAGATATATTAAATTTGCACTGCTGGGACAGTGTTTTGGTCTGTCATGTGTACTTGAGAATACATACAAATTCTGTAGGTAATAGGCACAATATTGTGAAGCTGATAATTTCATTATTTAAATGATTAACCATGTAATGTGTAAGGTTTTTTGGAATATGTATATAGCAGCCTACCTGTTGTTGTTGTTGTAATAATAATGGAAGTGAACATAAAAGAGGGAGTATGGTAGAAAAAATAATGCTAAAAGACCAGCAACTGGAATTCATAGATATGACAAATGAGGATGTGAGCAGAGACGTGGCTTCCAGTTTGTTATGCTCGGAGCTTTGGTCAATGATCTATAGTGTACAGCTATTTATGTAGTAAATAAAAACCTGCAAATACTGCTTTTCTATTACTATGCAAATCCCTTGTGTGGGAGTAATGCTCCTGCAGGAGTACTGCTGAACAGGTGTCATCCTCCCTCACTCCCACATTGTTTCCAAATCAGAATAATTTGTGGTTCTTATAACCAAGACACCCTGGAAGAAATGAGTAAACATTCCCCCTGTACAATATTAAATTAGCATTCTGCATCATACATGGCAATCCTACAAGGCATATGCACGTGTATGAGATAAGTATATGTATACATCGAATTAATAAACATGGATGCAGAGTTTTGTCAAATATTGACAGTATTTCAACTTAACAACTGGAAATTTTGGTTTTAGGATAAAAACATGAACACTATGACTATTCTACCAGAGCACTATAAGACTTACGTGAGATTTGTGTCATACTTTATAGTAATGTTCAGAAATCCAAAGTATGTCACTGGTCCATGGATGCTTGGAGGAAAACAGTACCAAAAAAAATCTATACCCACGTACTTGGTATCATACTGTACCATTATGCAACATAAAAAGAAGAGGTTCCATATGGTTGCCTCTTGTGTGTTAAACAACAGGATTGGGTTGAAGGTAGGGAAAATTGAACTCATCCATAGCTCAGTATATTATTAGGTTTATACTGGAAACCTACCACTTCTTTGAGCAACAGTAACTTGCATCTGGTAGAAACTTGCACTGTGGCTGATTTCAGGTATTTATAGGGATACCAAGAAAACCATTGCCTACTGCCATAAATTGCAAATGCTTTCTCATCTGTTTTGGCTAGGTGGCATGCTTTACAAAAATTTCTGCAAACCATTTTTGTAATGCTTTTTGCATTTTTTTTCCTCCTTTTCTCATTTTTATGGCTTCTCCAATAATGATGCCAGTTTATACGCAATTCAGTTATTTTGGATGAATCCTATTTTTATCACTTTATAGATTACCTTGTGAATGAAAGAATAAAACAATTTTTTTACATAAAAATACTTTGATTTTGAAGAATTTTATATGCACCTTTTATAGTGCTAGTTTAATATACTCTCTCCTGTACAATACCATCACAGAATTGGAAGAGTGACAAATTTTTTATTTATCATGTTTGTTATGTTTTCATGGCATATGTGAAAAGAAATGTGTTACTTTTTACCTGATACACTTAAATGACATCCTCCTGACCTATGCAGACAATATTTTTTTTTTTTTATAGAAGGTGTTTAATAATAAAATTCTGAAATATTGTTTGGCTGCTCTCCTTTTACAAGTGATTCTTGTCCTTAAAGAGTGATTTATGAACAGTTTGAAATACGGATATTGCATTCCCAACTTGGATTAAGCTAAGCATAACTCTGAGAGCTGCTAATGAATGCCTTTGTTTAAGAATGCAAAATAAAAACATCTTGTCTTCCTTATACAAAAAACCCAAACTCTGCAATGCAGTAGTACTTGACATTATCCTGACAGTTTAGCCTATAATTCTTCAATACAGCAATCATGTTGTTACTGTTTATTTGTGCACAGTAGTCTTGGTCATGGATCAGGCTCCAACTCGGTTAGACTGTGTAAAGAGACAGTTTATGATGGTAAACTAGCAATGTTGTGAATACTAGCCTCCAGCTGTGAGTAAATTCTGACTTTTATATCATGTAAATATTGCTGTGCTAGTTCAAGTATCAATCAGATGAAAAAAGGCAATATGAATTTTCGAGTTTGGCTTAAAGGAAGAGGATGCCTTACCTCAAGTTTGTCCTTTCTACCTACTTGTTTCACTTGTGGTAGAGTGCTTCTAATTACTAGATTTTATTTATTCCACCACTGAAGAAAAATTGCATATTGTTGAATATTTTCAGATAAATTATCTAAACTGATATTCTGATTGTAGCTTGTGAGATGAAGAGAAATGGTATATACGTATAACATTCATAGTCTTAGGCTCTATTTGTATTGCTGGCTGCTTGGGGCAGGGATTATTTCTTTTTCTGTTCGTACGTGCATAGAAAATGAAACCTATTGAAAGAAACCTAATGAAAAAGACATTTCTGTATATGAATGACTAATGCTAAAATATATGCCATCCCTTTCTAGAATTCTATTGGTCTCAAAATGAGCCTCCAAGCAAATTTCTGAACATCAATTTGAACAGAGCATTGTTCCAGCTAATCATATGCTGCAAAAGAAGGATCTTGAAAACAAGGGAAAAACATTTTTTCTAGTCCTGTGTAAGGAAAATTTGAGAGCTTGGTGCTAGTAATTTGAAAAGTAAAAAAAAAAATAGAAAAAGACAAAATCCACAGGTCATTAGTTCGAACACGTATATCAAGGAGATGCCCAACAGCTAAAATGGGCTCTTTTCATGATTTTCTATACATGAGTAAGACTTCCCAAAGAAGAGATAGACTTCCTTTTTTAGAATTATTGCAATATTTACTCAACCTGCAAGTACAGAGAATAAGAATTTTGTATTATTACATGACTAAGACATGAGATTAGGAAATAGCTGAAGATTCTTTTTGTTCAGGCTGCTCTGCTGCTTGTGCCAAGCAGATCTTAGACTGCCTGGCTGGGAGTGCAAAATGCAGTAGAAAATGTAAGAAAACAACCTGAGCCTACATACAGCAGTTAGCTGAAGCTAGGGGCCGGGTAATAGAGCACAAGAACAACTGAGATGACAACAGTCTTTGGACTAATGTGCTCTGGCGTTGAGAACCCTCATGAACTAATGAGTATTGTACCATTCCAAAAATATTATCATACTCTGCCCCACTTAAGCATTTTAAATGGCTATGAAAATGCTCATTTTGCTGTAACCAACATACTGTAGAAGTGTAGAAAAAAAGCACTAATATTTTTTTCTTTGTTTCTGCTAAAAGCAAGGGCACTTTTGAATATTATGATAAAGTTTAATTTCAGCATCCTTAAGTTTTCAGACTGAAGAGAAATGAAACAATGTTCGTAGAACATATTTTATTAGTTTACCATTTTAAGATCATAGTTGTATGAGTATTATTTCTGATAGATTATGTGCTAAGAAAATTAGGTCAGTATGAAATCCAGTCAGTAATATATTAGCAGATGCCTTTACAAAAACAAGATGCCATAAAATTTCTAAAAAATGCCTACAACAGTAAAACAAGCCAGAGTGTCTTTCTCTATGCATAGTGTGCATTTGCAGTGTATCTTACGTACTGAAGAAGTTACATATCCACAGGTTGTATCCTTTTGGAAATCAGTACTGACTTGAGACCTAAGCAGCCTTCTTACGGACTTGAAGCTGATGCTGTAAGGATCTGAAGAGTGTATGCAGCATCTATCATGCTTAATAGGCATGAACAGTAGATTACAAAAAAGAGAGGGTACAGTCTGAACAGTAAATGACTTCCCTGGTGCAACAGAAGGTAGGGGTTTTAGATTCCAGAAGGGGACATGGACTATCCTCCTCAAGAGAGAAAGAAAGATGGAACAAGTAAAAAGTTATTCACATATACATGAAGACAGTACATTCCTAACGTATATTTTGTTGATGTTTAGATCTGAACTAGACAAGTTCTCAGGAGGGAAAATACAGTTTTCATCTCTCCTCAGTCCTTAAATTGCACTTCAGATTGCAAGATGGAAAATCATTATTAGGGCATTGGTCTGGGGATGAGCATGAACCTGATTTTCTAGTTCAACAAAAGACTGTTCAATCACGTAGCTGTGTGTGAAAGATGAGGTAGAGTGCTACCAGCCTGTAAAGGCATTGCTCTATGCTCATTCAGCACAGATGTAAATAATTTAGCCAGATGCAAAGCAGCGAGACCAGGTCTAAAAAAAATGTAATCCCATTATTTTGAACAACCAAGTATGTCATGTCGCTTGTTCAAGGTGTGTTCCTGATATTTTAAATGTTGGATGGTGTGTTTACGGTCGACTTTTCAAGTTTTGACAAGTATGCTTTTTCACTTACTGGTCTTGACATGTCTAGTGGACCTGCCTATTGATCTGAATTGAAACAGGCAGACTGATTCAAAAGTAAATTGAGATGTCACTAGGGCATTTATCAAAGAGGAAAATATTATCATTATTTTTGCTTAGATTAGGAAGCTGAGAGCAGAGAAAATAAAAAGGGAACAAAAAAAAAATGATAGGAAAAAAGACAAAGCCATGTCAGAATTATCCTAATGCAGCAGGTAGTTGTTCTGGTCTGGTGGATATACTGTGCTACAATATCTGAAGCAGTGCCCCTGTTGTGATTCATTATCACTATATAGCACTATTGGAATTAATAATAATGAAAGACTATCATAAACTGATGATAGAAATTGTGGTGTTCCTACATGGTTTTGTAACTAAGTGGCTAAATAACTGGTTTTGTGGAGATAATTCCATTATAAAGAAAACAAAGGTAACCTTTACAGATAAGTAGTTACATAATTTAGTCTGGTAGGACATTATTGGCCTAATTCTCTGCTTATCTGAACAGATAAAATTTTACCAACGATGACGGTGATGTGCCCATTTATTCTAGCAGGGAGCTGTGCACAGTTTTAAATTATCTGATGTTGTCTGAAGTGCCTCCTTGTCCTTGCTTTGTTAGAATCACTTTCTCACCGTTTTCTCACTGCGGTTGCTTCAAAGGCAGCTTTGGGCAGCACAATTGGGTTTTGCGGCCCAGGGACTGAGCCTGGGATTGGGACCTAGCAGGGTGCTGGCTAGCATCTAAATATGTAACACAATGTGGTCCTTATTCTTCTTTTGCGGGGGAGCGCCACATAATTTTCACTGATCAGTGGTCTTTGTCTGTTGAGCACTAGCTGGGGAATTGTGTTTCCATGACCATAAATGCTATAATTGTGCCTTGCCTTTACTTTATGTGTGTCACGCAGAGCTGTTACTCAAACAAAAATCCCACTGACTCACCTCTTGCGCACTGCCCGTGTACTTGCTTTGCTGTTACTCAGCAGTCTGCAACAGACTCAGCCAATTCTTATTTCTCAGTTTATCTAAGTTTTTGTATGCAGCATTTTTAATTGCCAGTAAATCCAATCTGGGACGCCTTGTTTGTGCAAAACAGAGTTACTTTATCATGCCAGAGGAGGACTGTCAAACAATGCCTGTGGAAAGGAAATGTTAATTTCCATTATAGGAGAGAATGGCATGACAATAACAATGTTTACAGAAATGTTTAGGAAATCAAGACAACAGTTTAGAAAAAGGGCTAGTTTTAGGTTCCTCTGAGTTCCTCAAAACTCTTTAAGTTCCTCAAAACTTGACAGTACCAAGGTTTCTACTCCTAGGAATGAATGCAGCCAGGAGGATTTTCAAACTTGGCATTTGGAGAGGGTAAAGTCTGTTTGGGGAAGGGAACTAGATCTCTTCCTTCCCAGGGGAGTCTTCTCTACACAAGGTTATTAGCTACTAGAGTGTAACCATGCCCAAATTATTCCACTCTTATGAATAACTGAATATTCATTGGAGGAGGGACTTCAACCCCTTTCACCCACCTTTCTGGTAAACTTCTTAAGCATTAGGTTCAATGGTCCTTCCTTACCTCTTCTTTCTGTCTTTCTCTCACTCTGTTTTTTTGTAAGAAAAGGCCAAACAGGTTGTGGCATCCAACTCCATGGCCCCTTTAAATGACAAAGAAATATTCTATGGGGAATGATGATGTGAAGACTAGCTAGCCAGCATCTTGCACTTCTTAAGAAACATCACATTTGAAACCAATCAGCGGATTTTATTGACTCTGGGCCTGGATATGAATGGGTTGCTGTTCTTCCAATTGTATTTGATTAATTCTGCCAGGACTTAAATCATGTTTTCATCTAATCCTTTGGAAGACCAGCACAAAGATAGAGAGAACCTTTCCAGTTCTTCTCCTCATTATTATTTTGAAAAAGTTACTGCAATCAACAGGTGAAAGAGAAATGTTACCTTCTTTAAAGAAGCTGAATATATTCAGTATATTGTACCATTGTACCAAGCTGAATTTGTGGTGACACAAGTAGCTTGTAATAGCTGTGAATACTTCTGTAAGGTGTTACTTTATGTAATATAGCTCAACTATATAATTGTTCTCAATTACTAAATCAAATTTTTGTATTCTGCAATAGCTGTGTTATTGTGCTATTTTCAATTCTTAACACGAAACAGTGAAAACCCAGTCACTAGCAAATGCTACCACATAAGCTAAAGCTTCCAGAATTAATACATGAAGAAAGGAAAGACTATATCAGTTTCAGAGATACTTATAGATATTAAGAAGTTTTTGAGTTTGCTGGATTTCTTTAAATTCTATCAGAGCGCCTCAGAGCAGTGAGGATGGTTGATAATATAAGTAATGAGAGGGTGATCCCAAGAGATTTCATGGGAAAGCAACTTAAAGACAGAGAATATGAGCTAACAGAGCAGCCTGAAGTCCATAAATCTGTTTTGGTGTCTTTCTAAAAGATCATCTTTAGCTTGGCCAGCTTGATGAAGTAATCATTTGGTGAAATAGTGCACATGTATGCTAAAGATCAGATTGGCTGGTCGCAGTGTTCCCGCTTTACATGTACAAATAAAATCCAATGAAAAATAAACAACAAGGGAGCTTGTGCACTGAATTCTGGAAGGAAATTTCTTGATTCGGGTTGCAGTCATGGGCAGCCATCTGTGGAAGTCAGATGTCCTGTGCTATGAATTGAGGCAATAAAATTATGATCTGGATATTTAGTGCTCCCTCAAAGTCTCTTTAAGAGATGGATCCAATTTTTTAGAGCACAATATAAACAGATATGAGAGTTACCTTCTACAGTCAGGACATAAAGAGAAAGCAGGAGGAATGTGGTTAAAGTGATCCAAATCTTTAATTCATGTTAACAAACCAGGGCAAGAAACCTGGTGTTTCTAATTGAGCATGATAAAATGCAGAGGTCCCATGAGCACTGCACATCAGGATGAGGGATACCAGACTAGTCAGGAATCTTTAGGATAACAGTTAAACTACAAACAGAGCCTTCTTCCCCCCCTTATCTCCCTTTGTAAGCAGCAGAGGACAGATTCTTTCCAACTGATTCAGAGGAAGAGCATAACTCAGGTGCTGCTCTCCTCCCGATGGTGTGAGACCAGCTGCCTGAGGAGCCACAGGTCACGCACTGAGTCGTTCCTCTCCTTTATCTGTTCGTCTTGTGTGCCACCCTTCTTTCATGCCTGCCAGAGCTCAAAGTTTGATTTTCAACAAAACCAAAGCAAAATAAACAGGCACCATCTGAGAATTATGTGGCACAGCTATTTTGCTATGGAAACTGCAGGGAAGGTTTTTTGTGTCCAGCACTTCAAAACCCTACTTTTGTCTGATTAGTCTTCTAAATTGCTTTATTTTCTCCCCAGGAGAAAACCTAAATAATAATTGAGAAAGGAGCTTTCTATCATACTTAAAGCTGGAAGAGGGCTATAGGAAATTTAGTGATAAATCTTCTTCCAACAGTAAAAACAGCGTAACACAGACTACAGTAGTTAGAAAAATATTTACCAAAATGGTGAGAACACCTGTGTGGATGAGTTCATGCTGACCTGATAGAGAGTCAACCAGTACAGTTCTGGTTGTTTTCCCATGTCTGTTTTGATGTTTTACTCAGTTCAGTATGTTAGTGATGCCACCATCCTAGCTCCAAGAAGAATAGCAGCAAAAATTTTCTGAAGACTTTATTTTGACTGATTCTGACTTCACTTAGTTCTGAAAATTTCCTGGGAGAAGCATCAGGCAAAATTACAAGTAAAAGGCCTCCCCAACTATGCTTTTAAAGCTTTTATCACTGCGTGTTGACAGTGGTTGAAATGAGAACTAAGACAGAGAAGATGTAAGAAAAAAGGTCACAGGTGGCTCAGTTTTAGAGCATGTTGTTGGCAAGTCGAGGACAGTAGTGATATTGCCAAACCCACGTTCTCAAATTTTTGCTCCTGACTTAAAAATAAATACATTTTAAGTAGTAAAAAATAAATTATTCCTGATTTGAAGCTTTGGATTCTTTCAGACTTTTATTTCTAGCCATGAGGGTTAGAGAAGTTATTTTTTATTTGAAATGCAAGCTGAGAATCTCATGATAACGTAATGCCGAGAAACTAAGGCTTCAAGAAATATACTCTGTATCTCAGGGATTTTGATAAAATCACAAGAGCTGGCAGCAGTGAATATTCTTAAAAGTTTGCATACAGTTGATTTTGCAGTCTCACTTCTCTAATGATACAGTACTTACAGGAGCTGGTTGCTGGCTTGAATATCAATGCCAGAGTTCTTCAGTGGGTTATCTCTGGTCAGTAAATAGACTGATGCCTTAGAATAAGGTCCAGATTCTGATCCATACTGAAAGAGGAGATGGATGCAACAGCAAACCTAACCCGAGGAATCATAAGCAAATAGAAAGATTTTAAAAATACATTTTTATATATATAAAAAAAAAGTTACAAATTTATATATAAAATGATAGAATTTTATATGATTGTTTTGCAGAGTGCTTGGCACCTAGTTTGGGGCAGTACTACGGTGTTTAATATCAGCCTTTACCTCTGACTTTCTAGTTTGTGAATGCCATGATGCACTGGCAGTTGCAAGAGACTGTCAGGAGAAAAGGATTCTGCCTACATTTTGCTGGAAACCCGTAACATTAAGATCAGCTGCATCTTGGATAATGAGCCTCAGGACAAAATGTTAACTTTCACTCTCATTGAAGCAACAGTTTTTTAAATTCCCTTTGCCTTCTGATATCTATTTTTTTTAAATAAAAGACCTTCTCATTGAAGGCAGATAAAACTTTCCCAAAGCAACTTTCATCCTGGTGTATAAAGTGATTTAGAACATCCAAAATCTTTTGGACTATTGTAGCAATGCAGTAGAAAATAGGTTGTTATTTAAAGTGCCCCTACAATTTTCCCCTAAAATGTGTTACATTCTGGATAATAATAACAACCTTTTTAAAGTTAGACTGTTTGCTTTCCTTCACTTAGGAGAACAGCCATTTTTCAAAGCAAAGAAGTTTTAGCTAAAAGTTTCTAAGGTACCTAATACTGTATTCTGGCCCAGTCGATAACTGCAAATGATAAAAGGTTTTCTCTCAGCCTTTGTGCTCTCTGGCTGCATTAGAAACTGAACGAAGATATATGAGATGACACAGCAGGCTTTTTAATCCTTTAGAAATGGTTGGCAAAGTCACCTCTTTACTTACAAAAAGTAAAACATATAAAGTTGGGGTATATGGGTATTTTTTTAAATAAATGTCAAATTTTTTTGTAATCTACTGTATTTTCACAGTCTGAGGTTGGGTGAAGGACAATACTTTAACATACTGAGACATGTTTATGGCAAGTTCAAAAGTTTATGAAACAAAGGCGCTGATAATTCCAGGAGAAGCAGGAAAATACAGAGCCTTTGAAAAGCTTCTGTGGGTTTTGCTTACAGCCCTGTCTGGAATTTGCTATGGTTAGAATGAGAGGGATGGTATGAAAAATAAATCTGAAATGCTGCAGTGCAATGCAGTGGATAACTTGGTTGTAGGCAAATTTATAAAACAGAGCTCACTTTAAAGCTTTAAAGGCACTTTAAGCCTTTATTTTGTGAAAATCTAATTGAGATACAAAATGTACGCCAGTAAGACTCAGAGTTTCTATTCAACCCAATTTGAGGAAAAGTTAATTGACAGAAAATTGTAGCAGCATGAAAGCTGTATTTTTCATGTCATTTCATTATTTTCCTTTCAATCCGCAACTTTTGCTGCAAACGTGTTATTCCTTATACACTAACTCTTAATTGAACAATACTTCTTTAAAGGTGAGCAATATTTATTACAAAATATATAGTAACTGTCTTGTGAAGGAGAATCTAGTGAACGTAATGCAAAGTTTGGTCTTCCGTAAGTACTCTGCCCTGCTTGTCTCTTTTCAATCAATACTATAGAACCAAATCACAGACTCACCGGGGTTGGAAGGGACCTCTGGAGATCATCTAGTCCAACTCCCCTGCCAGAGCAGGGACACCTAGAGCAGGTTGCACAGGACGCCGTCCAGGCGGGTTTGGAATGTCTCCAGAGTCGGAGACTCCACCACCTCTCTGAGCAGCCTGTTCCAGTGCTCTGCCACCCTCAAAGGAAAGAAGTTCTTCCTCATGGTTAGATGGAACTTCCTATGTTCAAGTTTGTGCCTGTTACCTCTTGTCCTATCACTGGGCACCACTGAAAAAAGACTGGTGCCACCCTCCCGGCACCCTCCCTTTAGGTATTTGTAAGCATTGACGAGACCCCCGCTGAGTCTTCTCTGCTCCAGACTAAAAAGACCCAAGTCCCTCAGCCTTTCCTCAGAAGAAAGATGTTCCAGCCCCCTAATCATCTTTGTAGCCCTCTGCTGCACCCTCTCCAGCAGTTCCCTGTCCTTCTTGAACTGGGAGCCCAGAACTGTCCCATAACCTGGAATGGAAGGGAACGGGGCTTCAAACCCCATCGTTCTCTACTCCTGTTAAATTCCTGCTCAGCACACCAGCTTTTCTTATCAGCTACAAACATAACTGAGAAAACAGGATGCAACCTCCTTGATCACTCCACCTAAAAAAGAAAAAAGACTTAAATTAGCAGCAAGATGGTTGTAGGCTGAGTTATCCCATTGCATCCTCTGGGTGCCACTACATTGCCTTTCAGAGTGAATCAGCCTGAATTTAGCTTTAACCAAAGGCTGTCCCGAGCCCTAGGTTGGAGTTCAGTTTCCAGGCTCCCACTGGTGATGAGCACTGAATGGTGTGACACCCTACAAGAGTATATTTCTGATCTTCTACCACTGGTTGGTATCACAACCTGTGAACATCTGGTTTTCCTTCCTTTGATTTTGGGGGTGGATTAGGAGTACCTTGTTGCAACTTCAGCTGTGTTATACGCAGGTTTTGTTTGCTAATGTTCATATAGTTTGTGGCTATTTCAATAGTTAAGACTGGCTTTCAGAAAATCAACATGCTTGGAGCTAACAACAGCATGCAACTACAATGCCTTAGCAAGAAAGGAAAAAAGATAACAATGAAATCAGTATGCCAGAGGGTGAGCAGTATATAATTAGGAAACTGCAGCTTTATTCTTGTCTCAAAAGCTATAGAAAGCCGTAAGTACCGTCCTATTTCCGCATTCCCTCAGCCATTGCTTATTTTTATACCGAGACGACATGCTGGTTGACAGAATCCTACCGATTTTCTTCCCCTGAACAAATACGAGACATACATACAATCTTCTTCTTGATTGTTAGTCTACCACTTTCCACAAACCACCTCTCCTCTTAGAAGAGGTGGTGATATCTCCATGGGCAAAATGATTTCTGTTTCTTTACAACCCTTTGAATTAAATTCTATGCAGAAACTACCCCATTCATTTTGTCTGTGTGAGACAAGGGATGCCACAGGAGCCTAATGGCTGAGGGTTAGAAAAAGATGTGGATATGACAGTTTCCTACCCATTGCAACCAAAGGCAACCATCATAAGTGACATGCAAGGTTACTAAGGCTGAAATACTGTTGTTGCTCAACAATGTATCCATCTCCTTATTTTTTCTTACTCTCCAGACTCTTTTCTTTCTGTGAAATAATAGATGCCAAAAACAAAGCTCATCTGGATTTCAGAATAGAAACCCAAACTTTACCTATACCTTGATTTTCTTAAGCATGCTGACATGCAGTGGGGTGCGTACTTGTGCGATGTGAGAGGAGGTGGTCGAATGGTTGTGCTGCAGACTGCTGAGGAGCAGGAGGGAATATGGCACATGACCATATATGTGGGGCTGATGTGTGGGTCCAGGCGCCAAACCCCAGCAGTCCTTCCTCTGCTGGGATGGCGTCTGGAGCACCTGCATCTTGTGAGCATCCACCATCTCACAGCATCTGCAACGCTGAGAGCAGAGCCAGAGAGCTTTCACAGGAGAGTTCCTTATGCTGAGTTTGGACTCCCAAATGCCATGCATTAGGAGTAAGGCTTTCCCACATTTACAGGCTACACACTGACACGCCTTGCAGATCTGGCCCTCGTTCATGCGCACCAGATACAAAATCTATAGATTTCAATCACATCTACATGGAATTGCATCCTTTCACCAATGACATAATGCATTCGTTCTCTTGTAGACCCTCTCTAATAAAGATTGCTCAAAATACATCCGCGCACATACATGGAAGTGTAATAGCAAGTCCTGTGTTTTACCTCCACACAAAAAGACCTGAATCATTAGCAAAGCTTGTACTTCAGGTGAGATTTCCTATGGACTACAAGTCTGATCACCAGTGAAAGAGTGACTACATCTATGATTAGGGGAAATCTTGGTGGAAGGGCCAGATCAGCTGTAAACTGGAATTTATGTCAATAGAGTGAGAGCAATTTACACTGGCTCCACTGCAGTATAATGATGCCTTTCCAGCCAAAAAGAATGTGTTAAAAATGTTTGAAGCTGATCATTGATATGTATCTTGGGATTATTTCACTCTGCAGCAAAAAAGAAATGTAAGGACCAGGGTTTGTTCATATCTGCAAATCTACTTTCGAGCTACACTTCAGTAGGAAGCACGATAAAAGTAAAAACAGATAAAGAAGTCCTACTGCTTAGGATTTGTTTTTTAATTATTATTTATTTTGTTTCCTCAGTCATTTGCTTTACTCATTTGGCTGGAAGGCAAACGCATTCCCTGTTGATTTATCTCCACTCAGCCAGAGGCTTTTGCTACTCAGTTTGATTCCTAATATGGTAGCGCCAGCAGATTTTGTCTGACTTCCAGAGGGCTCCTCTCAGCTCCTGGAATGCAGCAAGGAAAGAGTCCTGCAGAGACCAACAAAGACAGTTGTTGCACTAAGACTAATAAAGACCAGAAAATGGGCTTCCCCACATGAGCCGAAATTCCTGCTTTCACTACTCTCTAAATCACTGCTTTTGTCTTACTTTACGGTAAGGCTAGGAATTGTTTCTCATTACCCAGCTGAACAGTCTTTCTTCATCACATCAGAAAACGTATTTTTCAATAAGTTTGGAAAACACCTACTCCATCACAATAAAGTTTTTATTATACTAGTGTATGGCTTGAAAACATGCTGTCACAGTATCAGCAGATTAATTATAGCACGGAGGAATAAAATGTTATGGAAACTGAAAAAAAACCTTAGGATTTCCCCTTTTATTTTGTTTTTCTTACCTATTTGATTCAACACGCTCAACTTTTCAGTGCTGTGAAATATCTGTGTCCATTATGGAAGGAAACCGATTTTCTATTTTTTTTTTCCCCCTTTTAAGAAGGTGTTCTTCAGCTAATAGGCTGTCAAACTCACCAAATCTAGAAATGGTCTTTGCTGGTTACATACCAAAATCCAAAGGATTAAACTCCTCCACCAAGCAGGGTCTCTAAAAGGTTAATATGGAGTTGGAAATTAATTTCTTTCCAAATACAGAACAATAGTGTGCAGCGACGTGACTTTGTGATAAGCATTTGTTAAAGCTAAATCCTCCCTAAGCCCTGCAATTGTTTTCCTTTGTGCTAATGGCAAGCTAACCAGAGGTGCTCCTTCTCTCTCTCTCTCCCTGTCTCTCCCTCTCTCCTGAGGGTATCAGAAAGGCAAGTTTATTGTTTGCTAAATCTGGCTTTTTTTTTACTTAAAACCTCAGTTCTCCTTAGGTCATTCTTTCTAATATTTGTGATCTTCATTTCTGACAGGAGAAATTTTTGTCTTTCTGAAATCCACAAATTTAATATTATTGCTTGCTGACTGCCATTACTGGCATGTACATTAAACAAAAAGAATTTAAATTATTTCTTATTGCTCTTGAGTGACTGTCTTGACTTTCATTGTTCACAGGAAAAAAAAGAGGCCTATTGTCACCTAGGTACTGACTAATGCAGAAAAACGTTCAATAGGAGTTTCCAGAGGAAAGCGGAAGCCTGGGACTCCAGGGGAATTGATTGTTTCACGTTCCTACCAGTGATTTTTAATAGAAGTTAGGTGCCTTTGAAAATGGACCTATCTACAACTTCAAATACTTAATACCTTTGAAAATCTGTTCTAAATTTGGTGAACATTGCTTGAAAAGAGTATTGCTTTTCAAGCTTAGTTTCACTGAAATTATTTATATTCTCTATTATACACAAGTAGTACTGTCTTGGCTTGGAAACAGTGTCATCCACCTTTCTTTTAGTATGGTTTCAATCTATTGATTCCAAATAAAAACACATATCAATTTCACCCCTCTGTCATCCTTTCCCTCCTCCTCCTCCTCCTCATCTAATAACCACAGACACTCAGGCTTGTCTTTTCAAATATTCCTACTTTCAATTCTGAAGAGCCAAAGGGTTTCTGAAATTCGTATGTCCTTTTTGGATTCCTGGGTTATTTGATTTTATTGCAGATCATGATCCCTTGACAAGACTACATCTAGATCTTGTTTCAATGGAGTAGCACGCAGAAATATGCTGAGCTGCCCAGATTCAATCTGGTTTGTCAGTGAAGCACAAGATCAGATTGCTCCACTACTTTTGTATCAAATTGGATATCTGCTGTATAAATTTGTAGCAGGTATCCAAGCTGAAAACTATCATGTACCTTTGGATTTCTGATAGGTTGTGTCGCGTTTGACTGCCTTTTAAGCTAAAGTGGTGTACAGTGTGGTGAACATGTCAGTCAAATATCCATTTGTGCCATTAAATGGCTGGGAGAATTTGAAGAAGAATTTGGGTACATTGGGTCATGAGCTATTGGTCATGTTATCAGAAATACTTCCATCTTTCACCTAATGATGCCATTTGTCAAGTTGTCTGTTCTCTTGTCTTGCAACAGGAATAATGTTCTCGGCAGCAGAGCATTCTTACTGCAGATGCTGTTGGCCTTGAACACTTGTTCTTTAGTCTACCTTGAATGTTAGCCCTTAAATACCTCCTGGTCTTGTTATTTCCTGTAACTTGTGTGGGGTAAACAAACAAGGTAAATTGCTTGTTCTGCCAAGGACTTCAGCACTTCTATAACTCTTCAGTGGGCATAATCTATATGTTACTCTTGTCTAAGTGAAAATTTGCCTTAAGTTTCAGGTCACTGCTTCTCATTATGTGGAATCGACAGGAATGCGTGCAGGCATGCAGCCTCCCAGCCCTTCCTCTGCGAATATCCGAGTTAAAAATCTGACCTTCAGGCTTTTCAAAACTCTTTTTTTTTGTGATACTGCAAAATAGGTTTTTACTCAGCTGTCATTTTTGAAATGTCATTTTGAAAAAAAAACTTAGCTGAACTCAGTTGAAACTGATGATAAATTTAGCCTACATTGTAAGTTCTCATGCCAAGACTGAGATGAAGATGTTGCCTACCCCAAGAAAATCTGGTTTTGATCTTCTTTTCCTGACTGTGGTTAAATTTAATCAAAAACAAAGCCAGTCTTCCCCACAATATTAGGGAACATGATCCAAAATGGCCCCTTCTACTCCCTGAGCAGATGCAATTCTTGCCTTGCAGTATTCCAGGGGTCTCCTCCTCACCAGCAGGAAGCACATTGACTGGGCTTGTCCTTTGCCTTTGCCCTGAGCAGAGAGTAGGGAAAGGTTTCATGTGGCCTCTGTGTCTAAACAGGCACAAATAAATATCTGTATCATGGGTTGCTTTAGATTTCATATATGGGATTGTTGGTGCGTGTGTTGAAGCAGTAAAGACTTTGATCCTCTGAATCACACTAAAATTAGGTGCCAAAAATAGCCTATATGAATACCCAAAATACTTTCCAAAATCCTGCTTAACAGACACTAGATGTGTTGGGAAGCAGGAGAGAGGGGGAGAACGAGAGCTGTTAATTATTTTCTCCAAGTAATTCTGAATGCATGCTTTGTAGGCTAAACGCAAGACTGCAATCATGTAGCTCCTTACTTCCATTTCCATTTTTTTCCTTAAAGCTCAAATCTAGCAGAAAAATAATGAAAACAAAAGGAGAACTGATCTTTATATAAATACAAACTTCTCAGGTAGAAAAAGTTCTAGGAATATCATTTCAAATTGAGACTGAAAACCAGATGCTGATGGACTCCCTTTGTATACAGCCACTGATGAATGAAATGTAGTTTGAAAGTCTTGGTATGCTCTTAAAATAAATATCAACCTTGATAAAGCATAACTAGAGTTGGTTTCTCAGCTGTAAAGAGCTCGGATCAGGCTGCTTTACTGGTAGTAACTGATGTTTTAAGACTATTTTTTTTATTCCTTTTGTACTGCAGCATTCCTGCAGTATTAGCTCTCAGTGCTATTTCTAATTTAATCATCTGAATCAAAAAACACGTCTCTCTCAGGTTGTCTAGAACTGAAAGTTTACCTGAATGAGAAAAGCAGCACCAATAGGTTTTTATTAAAAAACATCAGAATTATTTTGCAGTATATTTGCAATTTTCTGGTGACTCATTTATATGAGCTAAGGTAATTGTGTGTTTCCTACCCTTTCTATCCTATGTGGATAAAACATCCTGCTGCTTTGCTCTTTTATTTTTGCTATCCTGTGCTTCTCCTCTCGACTCACATAACATTATTTTGGACTGCAAGGGTATGGAATACACGGTCATAACTGGGTTTGATGCATTTGAAAAAAACTCTCACGTAAACAATGTGTTTTTGATGTGAGGCAGCATTTATCACTGCCTTTGTCTTTGAGTGTTGCTTCTAACCCTCTGTGGGAGAGGATGCAGATTACCCTTAAGCAGGGTATATTAGCTTTTTTCCACGTAAAGACAATCACAACACAGTAGTCCCATGCTGATGTGCAGTCAAGCTATAAAACCTTACTGTGGCAATGTTGACATGAAAAGTCTGTAGCATGAAATATATATTCTTGCTACAGTAAATTGCTAATACACTAGTTAGACCAGGTTTTGTTTTTAATAGAATTTCTCTGTATTTCAGGGTTGATTAATTCCTTTGAATGAACACTGCTACTCACTCCGATGTGGTTTTCTTTATTATCTAGTAATATTGGAACTCTTATCTGTCCTCTGTGCAGTTTGAGATTAGGACTTGGTTTACCTCACAGCTACCAGGTTTGGGTTTTTGGGTTTTAGTGGTGGGTGGTCTGGGTTGTTTTTGGCGGGGGGAGTAACCAAAAGAGGAATATGTTTGTTATCAGTCGGCAGTTTAGTGGAAGTACACTAAAGGTGAAGGGCAAAAAATGAGTCAACTGTTTTCAGAGAAGAAAATGGAAATGGAAGGTTGTTCCCTACCACACCACAGTCTCCACGTTTGTCCTAAGTAAAGGTGTCTCAGTGCTTGGCTGTGGTAAAATATTCTTTTTGATTAGTTACCATCTGTACTGCTTTCTGACTGTCATTACTTGGAACCATAGATCACAGAATATCTCAAGTTGGATGGGATCCATAAGGAACATTGAGTCCAACCCCCTGCTTCTCGCAGGACTACCTAAAACTAAACCATATGACTAAGAGCATCATCCAGACGCTCCTTAAACTCTGACAGGCTTGGTGCCCTAACCACTTCCCTGGGGAGCCTGTTCCAGTGACCAACCACCCTCTCAATGAAGAACCTTTTCATAGAATCATAGAATGATTTGGGTTAGAAGGGCCCTTAAAGATCATCTAGTTCCAACCCCCCTGTCATGGGCTGAGACACCTTCCACTAGACCAAGTTACTCAAAGCCCCATCCAACTTGGCCTTGAACACCTCCAAGGATGGGGCATCCACAGCTTCTCTGGGCAACCTGTTCCAGTGTCTCACACCTTGACAGTGAAGAATTTCTTCCTAATATCTAATCTAAATCTACCCTCTTTCAGTTTAAAACCATTACCCCTCATCCTATCGCTGCACTCCCTGATAAGGAGTCTCTCCCCATCTCTGCTGTAGGTGCCTTTTAGGTACTGGAAGGCTGCTATAAGGTCTCCCTGGAGCCTTCTCTTTCCCTGGCTGAACCACTTCAACTCTCTCAGCCTGTCTTCATAGGATAGGTGCTCCAGCCCTCTGATCATCTTTGTGGCCCTCCTCTGGACTCGATCCAACAGGTCCACGTCCTTCTATGTTGGGGGCCCCAGACCTGAATGCAGTAGTCCAGGTGGGGTCTCACCAGAGCAGGGTAGAGGGGGAGAATCACCTCCCTCGAACTGCTAGTCAACATTTCCTAACATCCAATCTGAACTTCCCCTTATTTAGCTTTATTCCATTTCCTCATGTCCTATCACTGGTCACCAGAGAGGAGAGATCAGCACTTACCTCTCCGCTGTCCCACTTGAGGAAGCTGTAGACTGCGATCAGGTCACTCCTCAGCCTTCTCTTCTTCAAGCTGAACAAACCAAGTGACCTCAACCACGCTTCGTAAGTCACGTCCTTGAGGCCTTTCACCATCTTGATTGCCCTCCTCTGGACACACTCGAATAGCCTGATGTCCTTATATTGAAGCACCCAGAACTGCACACAGTACTTGAAGTGGGGCTGCATCAGTGCAGTGCAGAGTGGAACAATCAGCTCCCTCAACCAGCTAGCTATGCTGTGCTTGATGCACGCCAGGACACAGTGGGCCCTTTTGGCTGCCAGGGCACACAGTTGACTCATACTCAACTTGCTATCAACCCAGACCCCCAGATCTCTTTCTGTGGGGCTGTTCTCCAGCTTCTCATCCCCCAGTTCGTATGTACAACCAGGATTGCCCCATCCCACGTGCAAAATCTGGCACTCACTCTTCCTAAATTTCATATGGTTGGTGATTGCCCAGCTGTCTAGTCTATCCAGATCTTCATTTCAATCAGTTCTTTCTATGAGGACGGCCTTTCACTACATGAAAGAAATCCCCTTTTTTTTTGCTTTCTCCCAGTTATTTTTGGGTGTCTGTCCTTGCCCTCATCTCTGTGTGGCATAGTAATCTTCCTCGGGACAGTCATTCTGGATGTTTAAGCCTGGAAGCACAGAGAAATATCTCCATGCAAATAGAAATTTTTGACTAACCAAAATTTGAAAATCCCCCTGGGTTTCTTTCAGTCAAGTCCTCTAAAATCTTGATAGTCACACCACCACCCAGCAGCATCACCTGCTGGGATTCCCAAAATAGGAATGGCACCTTTCCCCCATCATCCAGGGCACAGGCAAATATCTATTTGCAGCAAATAACCACAGGAGAGGATATTTTATATGACAGAGGCCCAAAGGTGATGATCACACAGGCAAGGTGGGTGAAGGCACTCACATTGAAGAAAGAAGACCTGGCATCAGCCATCACTCCACTGAGTAATTGATAGTAGTGCACAAAATACAATGTTCTTCATAGCAGAGCAGACTGAGAACTTGTTTCTCATATCTTATGTCTTATCTCCTGAGTGGTGGGAAATAGAGGTTCAGATCCCTTCAGCCAACGGAGAGGCCTGCAGAACATTTCCTAAATCAGCAATTAGCAGTTTAACCTCTTGGCTATCAGGAGAAGAGGGATGGAGAGAAAAAGCCAGTGTTTAATTGCTTTATTTTGTAAAACAAAATAGATAAGTACAAAAACCCAAAATAGGTAAGTATGAAAGACTCTAGGCTAGGACAGCTGTAGGAAAACAGTGGAGACTTGAAAAGGTGAAGCATAATTCCTCTCCATTTTCCAGGCATGTTGCAGCAGGTCCCCACGCAGGTGTCTGGCCCTTCCATACCCCAGCCTTTGCCACCTGATGCACCTCACATGCTCATGTTTTCAGTCTGATTTTTGAATTGTGGCTTCCGCTCAGCAGCATGTGCCTCAGAGTGAGGTAGGGCAGTTCTGCCCCTGCCCCAAATCTCGGGACCCATCTCCGCATGGCCTTGTTAGATAGCCAGCCCAGGTCTGGAGGGCTTCGAGGTACTCACAAACAGTCCAGCGAGATACATCATTACATACCCAGCTCCTGTTTTTTCCTGCTAAAATGTCTCATACGGTCTGCTCTTTAACCTTGGGTTGTTTGGGTTTTTCTATATTATGCGCTTCTGCTTCTCTCTCCACTCTTCTGTCTGTCATTATTCCTCAGTCAATGTTTATTCCCTTCTCCCTCCTCCCCAGTTCACTTGAGGACAGTATTTTGAATCTCTTTAAGCCTTTATGTATTATCTTCTGGTATTTTCAGTACCACCAATTTAATAAATATAAATTTAATTAATTTGTTCTCTATATCATCAAAAGGCATTACATAAATTCAAACTCAGCAGTCTGCCGGAATTTGCTGCCTGAAGTATTGCCAGTTTGCTTTGGTTTCTGTCTGAATTCCTGTACTGGAGAGTCTGCCTCTATCAGCAGCCCCAATTAATGTCTTTCCATTTGATGTTAATGCCTCCCTCATCTTAGTTGCTATTGTAGTCTATTTGTATACAAACATAACATATTAAAGTATGCTTTTTTATTTCTTTGTTATCTAAGATTGCAGGTGCCCTTCTCCAGGATGTTAAAGTTTTAAAATGCCATGCTGTCTTTCCCCCTCCTAACTACATTCAAGCTTCATGAGCAGTCAGTTCTTTTGATGCAAATACAGGGAGCCACGTTTACTGCTTTGATGCTTGTAGTTTCCATGTAATCGCATTTACCAAGTGCTTGGTTGAGTTGCTGTGCTTTTCCACAAGAGTATTCTGTGTTTACCCACAGCCAAAACTCAAGGTGCATTTTCCTGTTGGTTCAACCCACATTTGCTGCGCTTTATAAAACTGTTTGTTTTGCCTGTGTGTAACTGTGCTGAAATGAACTGCTTGGATGCAAGAGAGACAGATCAGCTGCCCTTGCTTTGGCAGTAAACTTAATCATAAGCTCATAAGCGCTAATTTGTGCCACTGTTAAGTAAGAGTTTTGGCTTCTTCTTTTTTTTTTTTCCATTTTCTGCTACTTTCCCCATCTGGCACCGTAACATTTGTTGTTATGTTCCAGTTGGAAGCGCTATGGGTGGAACTGCAGACTTGAGTGCTGGCTGAATAGCCCTCAGGCCACTGTGAACATTTCTGTTTCCACTGTCAGCTCTACGTGTTTAAGCAACCTCAGTTTGGGATTCTCGGGTGAGGGCATCGTTGGCTTGCTGTCACTTTTACAGCACCTCTTTCTTCCCAAAGCTCCCTGGTTCTCTGAATTCAGCATTTCAATAACAACTTGATACTCATCTAACTGCACAACAGTGAAGAGCTATTTTGAGACTGCTTTGTATACTCTCCCTTTAACTTTTTTCGTTATAGGCAGGCTATTTTTAGTTTTTATAAATATCAACCCCTTCTTCCCCGCTATAAATGGATTATTGGACTACATTATTCCTGTAAGAATCTGTCTAATGTTATCGAACATGAAATTACAAACATTTTCATTTATAAATTATACAGTCTTACAGCGTCTTCTTTTAAAGATGCTGATGGAAATATGTAATCCAAAGTCATCTAACTTGTTACACTCTGACATACAATATGAGCAAGAAAGGGTGTGATGGGCAGTGTACTCTGTGTGTGTGTGTGCTGCACTGCTGCAGTCCACCCATGGGGCATAGATAGACATTAGCAAGTATAATACAAGTCTTTTTAACTAAACTGTTGGCAGCTCGCAGGGCCACTCTGGCAGCCCATCTGGGCTGCTTGCAATTTCTCAACTCCATTCATGGCCAGTACGCTACTGGGTGGTGTTAGGAGAATCTCCCAGGCACATCACTCAATCATCAGCCCACTTATTAACGTTGATTTTAAAAAGGGTTTTGCTGGGGTCAGGACTGGCATAGACACTACACAGGAACCTATAGCAAATACTTTTGGTACGCACCTTTCCTTTGTGTATTGATCAAGTACTGGCTACAGCTAAAGATTTGGCCCATAACATCAAGTCATCTGCAGCCTGGTGGGATTACGGAAACTATAATGAGAATATCTAAATATCAACATCAGCTGAGGACTGGACACGATGTAGCAAATACACTTTTTTTAAAAAATCAACAATCCTGTTATCGAGGAAATCTGGTAAGAAAAAACCTCATAAAACCCTATATTTTATGCCGAGAGAATTGTTTCTAATGAGAATGTTTTCCAATATTTCCCTTGAGACATCAGCTGCTCCTTAAAAATAATGTTCCAACTTTAATTTGCTTATTTGTGGAGGAAGGTAGAAGGCCTAACAGCTTGCGTCAATGAATATAAACTGTAACTTTTATGCAATCTAGAATGTACCATAGCACTTGCACTCCTTCTTAGTAATGGTACCTAATATAAGCAATATAGCTTCTTCCCCAGATAACACATTTTCCCCCCTCTGGCTTTCCTTCCCATTTGAAGCTTTCCATTTGTCTGAAAAATACTAGTTTAGACAATCCAGGCACAATATCACTCTAAACTCATTATTTCAGAGACTTTAATTATCCCCTCTCATCCATACATGAATAAACAGAAGAAAAAAAGTCAGGGCAAATTATCCATGGCCTGGACGCCACAGGCATCGTGTGAATCATCCCTCTCAAGAGAGAAAAGTGTTTATATGCCCACGGAGGGAGTGTATCCCATGATCCTTGGGAAAAATCAGCGAATCTGTGGGAACTCCCAGGGAAGTTCATCCTGTTTTGCTCTGAGAGCAGAGCCCTGCTGCTTTCCATAGCACAGCTGTGGCAACCGCTGCTGTCGCTCTCTGAAGGTAGAAGCAAGCATGCAGGTCTTTATCCCTGGCACTGTCTCCATAGAAAATGAAGTTGTTTGCTGTATAAAATTGCTGTTTTCCCTGCTGCCTGCTCCTGTAAGCCAAAAAATCTTTGTCTGAAGGGTGTTTGCACAGAATAAGAACAGGTTAAGGGTGCAATATGGAATCTAGTGCTGCCTCTGCTCTGGTCTAAGACTCTGGCTTGGCCTTTCCTTGGCTTTCCATCCTCCTGTGCTGTTGCAGGATGAGAGTGATTATGGCTCTTTAGCATGGAACTAACGATCCACCCTGCAAGTCACCTCTGTCCTAGCCGCCTTTTCAGAGCCCTTTTAAGGCTGCATTTCCAAACCTGATTTTCTTTACTTATTGGATCAATTTCCGAGCTCTTCAGGAATTCATTCTGCTTCCTGGAATGGCAAGTCTACTGTCTGCTGACATCTTTGCTCTAAATGTCGGTGATGTGTGCTTTGGCATGAGTTTGGCATAAATTCTCTTCTGATGGGGAAAAACATGTGCTAATTAGCAGCCGGTTATCCTGAAGATTTTGAAGACAAAAATACATCTGGAGGCAATTCTGGCACCGTATTTCTTCTCGGTTTCTACATTTGAGTTGAGAACATCTTCTTGTTACAGTGTTTTGTCGTATGAAACTTTATTCAGTTGTACCTATGACTAGTTTGTTCTGGCTCAGTTTTTTTCCTATTAATCATGTTAGGCTTACTTGAGGCTTATAGAGGGTTTGCTCTGATCCCACCTCACAGAGCTGTATGGGATTTTTCTCTATAAACCATTAGGCGCCCCCCTGCATGCAGGCTCAGGACTGTAATTGCACACTCAATCAATTCCAGTGTTATCCCTGCAGCATTTTTTCAAATTTGTCAACTTTCGAGGTGCTTGCTTTTCATATTTTGATTAGATTACAGAAGCCTTACAAATATTTAACAAAGATGGGCACCGTCCTTATGTTCGTGTTCAGAATAAACCATTGTAGTAAAACCATCCCAAGCCGAGTATGTTGTTGACACACTTCTGCTGAAGATCCATACAACTGGAAATTTGTGTACTGAATTCTCTCCTACCTAGGTGGAAAACGATTTTTCATTAACTACTGATCCCTATAACAAATTTTTCATCTTAAAATCCACTGACAAGCAGTCATTCTCAAGTTCCACTTTTTCCTCAGATATTATCATTAGCCACGATTTTCTTCTTTTGAGTTGTAGTATGTTCTTTCAGCTGTAAAGTTTGCTTTTTAAAAACCTCTAAGTGCATCTTGTCTACAACATCATGATGATGAAGTAATCATTATTTTAAGAGGGTTCTAATTGTGTATATATGCCTCACGATCCAAATGACACCAGAATTCTTTACCTGCTATTACATACCATTTCAATTATCCTTGAAATAATATATTGGCATCTTACTGCAAACTTCAGGAAAACAAAATGTGTCAGCTGGTCCCCCAGTGCTTTTAAAGCTGTTCAGCTAGCCTCCCCTGAGATGTTGTTGTAAAATCTACAATGCACAATTAGTTATGAATTTTACATCTTTTTAGCATTCATGGCTAGACCATTAAGAAGGGAATAAATAGCAGAATTTTATTTAATCACACATTGCTTAACGTGAATTATTAAGCAAGGGACATACAGCCTTTCTGTCCCCTTTGGCAGAGGGACATCCGTAGTGCTCTGGATGCAACATCCTTCTCCCAGATAGATGGGTAAGGTCCATCCACAGATACCTGTGGATGTAATGTGGATCCCTGTTTACTTGAAAGGAATAAAACTGGAGGAAAAAACAGCGTGATGTTCACCTCTTCTAACTTGAAATTTCTTCAGTGTAACTGTTTACATGGAAGCGAATAGGCTGTCTTGTATCAGTGGAGAGAAAGAAATATTTTGGGGTGCAATTTATTTGACCAAAGACAGATAATTACTCTGTAATGAGATAACTGTCCAGAGTACATAAAGACAAATGCTTATTTATTTTCATTGGCATCAGATGTAGACATTTCTACTTGGTCAAAAGAATTCTGCCCTTTATGCCCAGGCTATGCACTTACCAGACAATTTATCATTGCTGGGCTGTAATATCAGTTCTGCCATCCTTAGCAGTCTCACTTACTCAGTGAGACTATTTACATATTAAAGTATTACTCAGCATGAGTAATGGTGCCAGCACTGAGGTTATGTTGCAAGTAGAGAGAAGTGTTTCCATTAGCACTAAACCTTATCTCAGAAAAATCACTGGAGACTGGCGCTTCCCAGAGGTTCTGCTTTCTTTTGATTATCCTCCCTTCTTCCAATAATTGACTCCAAGCAGTTCAGCTTCTGTTATTTGGTGGAAGAGAATCTGTCTTTTTCAGAGATTTATTCATGAAGTTGCAAGAAAGTCTGTGCTTAGGTATCAAGTTGTCCGTGTGGATGGCAAGCAAATAGATTACTGGAGAGTTGAGGGAGTTAGGGATAATGTCGTGGGATATGAGAGAGTGTAACTGAAGATAATTTAACTGGTGGAGGGACTCATATATGAGGCACAGAATAATGAAGAGAGGGAAGAACTAGGTAAGACCGGGATACTTCAAGAAATAGGAAGTGGATGTACAGTCTAATGAGGAGAAACTCAGTTAAAATCTCTGATGGCCCATCCACTTACTTGAGCTGGACACCTTGTTCTGATTTTCAGTGGTTTTGTGATAAGTAAGCTTACATAATAATTTCCTCTGAAACTAGAAAAGAAGGATCATGATTCCAGTTAGGTGATATTCAATTTGTATTGGTTTGGCATGACAATTTTACCCTTGGATGAAAAAAAATGAGGATATTGTATCATATGCTATGTGCCCTTCTGTGCTCCATTTGGGATCTCTGCCACTGACAGTGCTGCACCACCATGGCAATCTGGTACCGCTTGGATCTTTCCTACAAAAAAACTGGCATTTGACTGAGTCTAACTGAAATCCCCAGACAGACAAACTTAAGCAGCTGATCAGGACATGAAAAAGAAACCACAGAAACCTAGCTTCTGGGCCTTGCCCTGTGGCCATGAGTTATCTGGGGTCAGAATTTGCTCTAAGAGCAGCCTGAAGACAGAAAATATAGAAAGTCAATAGAAGCAAATCATTTAAAGTGAATGTACACGTAGACCCTGAGAATTCACATACACTTGAATTCTAAGTTAAAAATACTTTTCTCCAAATATAGAACATTTATCTAGATAGGAATATATCTGCATCATTATATAAATCATTACTATATAGTTCCTTGTGGGCATATGAATAACCATCAGATCTGTGTATATTGTCTGTGCACAAGCACAGGTCAGTAAAGGATTGACTTATATTGACTGCATTTATTTTAATAGAATTCTTCAGTTCTAATCTCCTTAATAATAATGTATTAGTGCACTGTTTAGCCTCCTAGCTCACTCTAGTTACTCAAATTTTAACAGCATCTTATCTCATTTCCATCTCTTAACACTCTACCACTGGTTCCTTGAGTACTGAACATTCTTACTGTATATTAGGTATACCTAAAAGGTCATTTTGCATGCCAAAACAATTGTGCATTCAGCATGGAGCCTCAGCAAAAATAATAAGGTATATGAGCTTTTCTTAAGCATCACCTAATGTTGAAGGAGTCCAGATTTACCTGTTTTCCACCTTCAAATCCTGTATGCAGTGATGGTGAACTCAGTATTCAAAAAGAAATAGACCTCTGTGGGCTTTTTGCTAGCACTTCTGCTCTTCACATGATACTCCTTAATTCATACATTGTGCAGCCAAAAGGAACCCTTGCAATCCCCTGTCTAGCCTTGAGCGTAAGCCTAGCCGGATTTAATTTCTATTTGAACTTGAATCTTTTGAGGGAGAAGGAGTCTTAACTCTCTGTAACAGAGAGTTCACCACAAACACTGAGAAGCTATTCCAGCTGTTTCAGTCTTACTACTAAAGTACATGCCTATTTCTACATTAGAATTTGTCTAGTGTCTTCTCACAGCTATTGGATCTTATTATACCCTTGTCTGCTGGCATGTAGAGTCCACTACCAAAATCATGCTCCCTTCAGAGGTACTGTAGACCGTCATCAAGTCACTCCAGTAACTTAACTGTCCTGAACTCCTAGGTCTTCCACAGTAAGGCATATTTTGACTGTAGCAGAATGCAATTACTCTTCTCAGACATTCTGAACATGAATTTCATTGCAGAGTCATAAAGCATGGTTTGCTCATCATGATAATATTTAATTTCAGTGTCTATTTGTCATTCTTCTTCTGTAGCCCCATCCTTTTCTCAGCAGGGAAAGGAGAAGCCCTTTCCTTTGATAGTTTGCATTCAGGCTCTTTTAATTTATGCCACAGATGACTCGTAGCTGGCTGGCGCCTTGTGTAGCTCCTGCCAGCTCACTAGAGGGAAGGCTTGCCTTGACCTACATCACAGTTCAGCTGCCTAAAGCCAAGAGAGGTACCTACCCAAATTTTGGTGACAGTACCATACAGGTTGCTGAAAAGGATAAGCTTGAGATGCTTAAAATGGTGCTTCATGGTTGGCCTAAACAGAAAAATAACTGAGCTCAGTGAAGGTACTGCTAATTAACACCACCATGGAAGAAGAACTGCTCATTCATTCTCTAGGCAGGAACATGGCTTTTGTATCAGATTAAGGACTGACAGCGCTATTCTTTTAAGCAGGCAAAATTTCCACTGAAAGTATAACCCCTGAGATACCACTTCACAGCAGTAATGTCCATGAGAGTTTTGCTTGTGTGAGGAATACCTGATTAGGTACCAAATCAGTTCTGTTACTTAGCCACCAGAAGTCGTGCAAAATAACAATGGGAATTCAATAGAGAGTAGCAAAAACAATTCAGCATTTACACCGATACTGTGGCCTGCACCTTACTCTGGCTGCATGTTGCAGTCGAATAGAGAACTGGTATTTAAGGGGCAAAGTCCCTTCCTTCCATGCAATCTGTCCATGTGCCAGGCCCACAGACACCGCACTGTGTCAGTCACAGCCCACCAGGAAGGTCAGAAGATGGGAAAACCGCGGCGCATCTCCTGCCCAAGGAGCGATGTGAAGAGTGGCCAAGCTGTTGCAGAGCAGCTGGCCACCCAAGCCCTGTGCCCACTGTGCGTGCATTCAGCAGCGCTCACAGCTCTTGGGAAAACCACCCCACAGCCCCATTGCTAAGAAATGTTTGCAGTAAATAAATAATGTTAAAGTAAAAACATTTCCAGGATGGTTAATGAGCTACAGAACAAAGTTAGGTGGGAATTTACCCCTCCTTCATGATGTTAAGGAGATAATGCAATAAATGTTTTGTACATTTTTCTATGAGGAACACTTTGCAATTGTACAGGAGTTTTTTTATAGTGGAAATTAAGACTTTGTTTAAATACACACTGTTTGTTGCTGAAGGTTTTTCTTTTTTTTTTCTGAGTCTTAAATGTGCGGGATTCAAATCTGTAGAAAACACACTGAAACACCCTGCTTAGCTCTACTTCTTCTCTTGATTACTTAGATCCCTATGTGAAGATCCATCTGATGCAGAATGGTAAGAGGCTGAAGAAGAAAAAGACTACAATTAAAAAGAACACTCTGAATCCCTACTACAACGAGTCTTTCAGCTTTGAAGTACCATTCGAGCAAATTCAGGTAATGTCAAACAGTGTTTTGTCTTCCCTCTGCATTCCATTTCTCAGCCCTTATAAATATTTAACAGGAATCTTGTTAATTATCACGTGTGCATGCCTTCATTAGCACCTAGGTGCCAGCCCTGTGCTACATTAGATGAGTGTGACTGCTTCAAGAGGGAAATGATAAAATGCACAGTACTTAGGAAGCTTTGATTCATCAGTGAGAAATGGATAACTGACATTTTCTGTTAACAGAAATGGATCCTGAAAAAAAAAAAAAGATCCACAGGGAGATAGCAAAGGAATGTGCCAGCAAAAAAGTATAGGGATAAAAGAAAAGGCATATATAGCAATTTTCCCCAAATTATTTAAAATAATAAATTGGCATCATCAATTAAATTTGTGTTCCCTATGCATTTATCAGTCCTGTTTGTCGAAAGCACTGCAGCATCCCTCTTAAATAAAACACATAATTTAATCATAACATTTTTCAGTTATTCACCACACACCATGAAAACTTTTTCAGTGCTTCCTGCATTCCTTTGAAAAAGACATTTGAGAATCTCAGGGGTCAGTACTGCAGTACCTGGTCTCTTGGCACCTCAGGGGAGCTCCAGCAGTTGCCCAGGTGCTACTCCTGGAGAGTTCAGTGCCTAAAATTAGGGGCCTCAGAAGTCAGTACAGTGATCTGGAAGTCATCTACATTAGCAGTGGGAAATACCAGGACAAGGCATTTTGTCTTTTTTTTCAGGGATTCAGTAACCTTCCTTTGGGCTACTGGGAGGAAAATCTTCTCTCACTCGAGTAAGATTTAACTTCTGATGTTAACTAGCCTTTTCTCACAAGAAAGAGGCTCAGGAGGCATGTGGGAAACTTGCATCCAATTCACTCTCCTCCCGAAGTGAATTTAAACCGGTGTCTTCAATGTTGGAAGCAAGTACTCGTCGCCTGTGCCTATGGCTTGTGTTGGGAATGCAACACTCGTTTCTGCATAAATAATAAGTATATGGTTGGTCACAGAGCATAAGATCACCTCTTAGTTGGGTGGTTTACTCGGAAAGGGAGAGACTTTGATCTCTGGCCTGATCTAGGGAGTGTAAACCACATAAAGATCAGTTGGTACAGGCCTCCTCCATTTTTTGTAAAGCTTTAACCGTAAGTGTTAAACTATTTCATTACTTTGCTCACTTGTTAGAGCATTCATTGGCAGGGAAAATACATTGGTTTAAATATCCTCAGAAGAGAAAATAACTGCATTCTGGCTTCCTACCCGCCCACGGAGCCCTGTGAAGTGGAGATGTTAAGTGAGAAAATAGCTTTTCTGGGTGGAGCTGTATGTGGAAAATGTGCTTTCAGGGGCCTCCCAGTTTGAATGACCATAATTAAAATAGTCTGGGAATTCATCCTTTTGTGGCTTATAAGAGAGGTCTAGATATGAGTTAGGTGCCATGCTACTTGTAGTTTAAAAGTTTAAATGGGATTAAATGGCCTGGGCCAAACTGGGAGCCCCCTCTAATTAGATGAGAGCAAGGTATGGGTTTTGAGACTCTGTATCTTGGATTTTGATAGCAACTGTACTGGAGAGAAGCCCAGGAGCCAAGGCCTACATTTCAACTAAAGCTGTGTACTTGATTTTTATTGACTTTGTACTGACAAAGATAATAAAACTAGACAAGGTGAGGCAATAGGAGTAGTGACTTGGACGCATGACCAGCCCATTTAGAGTTTCTTTATGCCCTATGGCACGTACAGGTGTCTACGGACTCCAGGAATCAAAAAGTGGGAAATCCAGTGGGGCCTAATTCCCATTGATTTTAATGAAAACTGGTTGGTCTGCTTGTGAAAGATCTCGTAACAAGCATCAAAAACCCAGAAGCAAAAAAAGATGAATCAAATCAAGCCTCTCTGGCAATTTAGGCAATGAATGCCATGATTTCCAAACAGAGACAGGACTGGGGGGCACCTCCAAGTTACCAGATCTGAGCTTTGGCATGGTTAGGTGCATTCTGTAGGTACTTAGCCATTTTGCCTTCTAATCCTAAATCAGTTTTATGAGGTGGATATAGGCCCTTTAAAAAGTATTGTGGTTTAGCTGTTTAAATTTTTGCCTTCTTTTTTTTTTTTTTAATGACTTTATTAGAATGACTTTATAGCTATTTACTTCAGTATATAGCCTCAATTTAAAATCTGTAATTATGGACTTTGGTCATATGCCAGTGTATTTTGGAGTTAGTTATAAAAGACTATATTTAGAAGTTATTTCCTTATGGTTACTGAAGTGATTTCATCATTAGAAAAACTCATTTTAAATGTTATTTAGACTTAATATGGTAAGAATCACTTGTGACTTTTGGGTAATTCATGTAAAAGTCATTAAGCAAACTTTCATAGTGAAATGAAAAATAATGGTTATACAAGTTTCTTGATTGTTGGAGAGCAACGACAAGAGAGCTTATGGAGGGAAAGCAGCTTAATAGCAGTATACCTCTGTAATTTAAAGTGGGCCAAACATTAACATTTTCAACAATTTAATAGTGACTATGGATTCGGGCTCTTAAGGGAAAGAAAGTGATGTCTTTAAGGGTAATGGGAGAACACCACTGTGAAGTCAAATTCTTTTGCTACAGGCAGATCAAACACATTTTGCCACTTCCAAGACAGGCCACCTTTGTAGGTAGGTAGCAACATCTCCAGGCCCTTTCAGTCCAAAGAATGCCTAATCACGCCAAAGAAACTGCTAATCCAAGTGTTTATTAGCAGAGGTGGTGCTTCCTACTAGCACCTGTTGCGTTTTGCAGTGCAGCTGTTCCTTTAATACACGGTACAAAGGCAAAGAGATGCTCACCTTTCTCTCTAGGTTTAAGCCAGAGACCATGAGGTGAAAATCATCTCAGAGTTGTTCATCTGAGCTGGCTGTCCATACATCTTTATAGAGCAAGGAAAAGGGTCTTTTGTTCACAGTGCACGTCGTTGTCTTCTGATTAACACAAAAAAAAAAAAAAAAAAAAAAATCCAATCGTAACTAGCCCCCGAGCTTCTAGGTACTGCAGGCAACTTTTTTTTGTACTGTAAAATAATAGTCTCCTGCTTACTTTTTATATCTGTGATTGTACCATGCATCTAAAACATAAATGTTCATTTGGGGAGGTAGCATCAACATTAAAAGAGAGTATATTGCAAACAACAATACTGAAACATCATTTTGGCATCTAGAAATACTTGCTTCAGGATATTGCCTTTTATCATGAGTGCTCTGGGGAGAGGGAGTCTTGAGTTTGATGTACACTTTTGTCATCAACAACAATATAAATACTTTAGTGCCTGTTGGAATCATCTCTTTCTCTGGCTCAGTGAATTGTACAATCTTGTAAGGGAATGGACTCTATAAAATAGACCTCATGAGCCTGGTCTTGCAGATATGCTTAAAAGAGTCAGTTACTTTTAAAAGATAATCCTATTACAAGCACTGAAATTAACCATTCTAGTAAGACATCCAGATTGTACCTATATTTAAAACCTTATATCTAAAAACCTGATGCTTGAGAATAAAAGATTTTTCTGGAAGAGATGTGTTTCAGGGCATTTCTTCCTCCAATTCAGGAAACGCGCACTAGAATAAGAGGCTGGGTGTATTTACCATGGGATAGAAAGGAATCAGGAAAAGAACTGTATGTTCATCTTTAAAAATAAAGCTCCCTAAGAAGAAGCGTTTACAGTTGAGTAAAATCAGCTCAAGGCTGTTAATGTCGTAGGTGCTGCTGGGGAAGAACACAACTCCACTGAAGGAATAGCTGTTTGTGCTCTTTCGACAAATATTAATGACCTGATGGAGAGGAATGTGTGCATGTGCACGCAAGTGCATACGCAAATGCCTGGCTTGAACATCACCTCCCAGTGTGCCCCAGTCTAAGTGAATGGAAAATTGTCTATGAGCTGTGACAGATGGGCTCGCGCAGATTTTGTGGGAATAGTTTAACCCTGTTTGCCAGAGGTCACCGTTCCTACAGCAGAAGTGGCACTCCAACACCGGCTCAGGCACAGACAGTGCCAGTGTGTCAGCACCCCGAGACAGTGGGGTTTATACTTCTTTCCAACACCCCTGAGCATGGAGCCTGTTTTCTAGGCTCCTTTACAAATATCTAGAATATAAACAGTATATACACATACCTACAGCTGCGTACACACAGAGATGAGTACGTGTATGTATATGTATATAGTTACCATAAGGGCTATCTTCTGAATTTATATGAAAATAACTGATTAGCATGCTGGATAGATGGAATGGAGTTGTTTAGAAGCAGAAAAGCAGTTAACAGAATAGAGTACACCATTGCAAATGTTAACTTGGGGTAGAGCCGTTTCTGAATTTTATCTTATTTTTACTTATTTACTTAAACAATAATGATGTGTTAAATTGCACTACTTTTGACTTAGCTTAGCTTAAGATCTCACTTTTAGCCCTACAGTCTTCTAGCAGTCTAAGTCTTCAATAACAACAAAAAAAAAATCCATAGGTGATTGGTCTGTTGAAGGAAAAAATTGATTCCTATATGAAGCTCTTTGATGCAAGGGGGCAAGTTTCAAGTTAACAGGGAGGATGTGAACTTAACTTTACTTGGAAGGCTCACAAGAAGCAAAGACAAAAGTTTGAATTTGCATCTCGCTGCGGGAACCTGCTCCAGCTGTCACGCACTTACTCCCTTCATGGTGTCTCCATTGTCGTTGTCCATCCCAAGATTCATCCCTGCCCACCTTCCCCTTACTATCACGCTCACTGATCTTTCTCTGTCTCATTGCAGAAAGTGCAAATAGTTGTGACTGTTTTGGACTATGACAAGATTGGCAAGAACGATGCCATCGGGAAAGTCTTTGTGGGCTACAACAGCACCGGAGCGGAGCTGCGGCATTGGTCAGACATGTTGGCCAACCCCCGGCGGCCCATTGCACAGTGGCACACCTTACAGCCCGAGGAGGAGGTAGATGCCATGCTGGCAGTCAAGAAGTAAATTAAATTAAATTAAATTAAGTTATGAAGAAGAAAAAGAAGAAGAAGAAGAAGCCTTTCTGCATTTGCCCACATAGTGCTCTTTAGCCAGTATCTGTAAATACCTCAGTAATATGGGTCCTTTCATTTCCAGCCATGTGTTCCTGACTCAGATCAGTTGTACTTTTAAATTCCCATTTTAATTTGCACAAATTTAAATGTAGAGAGCCCTCTAAAGGCGCTTCATTTCACCACTGCCCCTCCAGATCTACTCTTCTTTTAAGCAATATGATGTGTAGATAGAGCATGACAGAAATTATTTATTGTATCACACAGTTGTATATATACACCAGTATGCTGAGAATTTATTTCTAGTTTGTGTATTTGTATGTTGTAAGCGTTTCCTAATCTGTGTATATCTAGATGTTTTTAATAAGATGTTCTATTTTAAATTATGTAAATTGACTGAGATATAGGAGAGCTGATAATATATTATAGGGTAACTATTGTATCGTCTGCATTCCAGAAAAAAAATTCCAACTTGTAAGGCACTAGTAGTGTTACACTGACATCTTAAAGGACAACTTAAATCTGAGCTTTCAACTGGACCATCCTAATAACACGCTACGCGTCCACAGTGAATCTTGGAGGGGCAAATCCGATTGGGTAGACTTCTTTCACAGGCAACTTAGCATGATCTGAGCAGCTCCATGGCTGACCTCAAGGAGATGTAGCCAGAAGCCAGGATATCATTTTTTTGTATATATTCCAAAGCAAACACGTAACAGACTGAAATGGCTTTAGATTGAAAGTTGAGGAAGCAGTTCCATAGGAGGCAACGATTTCATCTAACACACAAAATAAGACCATTGCAGAGGTTGTGCAGGGAGGGGGGAAGGGAGGGGGGGAGACGCAGCAGTAGTGAAATGCTGCCATGAAAACAAGAGTAGCTCTCCGTTATCACCTTTATACAAAATTTGCATACTGTGAATTCCATCCACGATTTCACATTATAATGAGTTTGCACATTAGACTTTGTAACAAAATATTTTATTATACTAACTCAGATTAGAAGGAATGCAGAATATTTTTTAGACACAGCCGTGTGAGTTTATTATACAAAATAGTTTCATGGTAAACAGACAGTATTGTAATCCCATCAGAAGATGACAAAATTTAGCCATAGTTCTAAATGCACTTCAAAGTAAGCCAAAAGAGAACAGCTAGTGACCTTTTATATACTATTTATACTTAAGTTTTAATTTGTCCTTTAAAAAAAAAGTGAAAACAAAGAACAAGTTCTAGAAAACTGAAGCAACCTCTTCTGTATACTAGATGCTCGTTTCAGGAGGAGTTTTTAAATGTTTTCAATGTTATTATGTAGTAAATGGCACTATTATGAAGCTATTAGTCATTCCATAAGAGTCTTGAAAGACTGCTCTGTGTATCACTGTGACTGCCGTGTGTGCTTAGAAATGTAGTTTTCTCAGTGGATAGCAATCAATTTATTCCGTAGTGATATTGTAATAATACTGCCATTCCCTTCTACTGCACTGCCGAAGGAATGCGTAGCACAAGCAGTTCTAGTTATTATGGACCAATTTAGAACTGGAGAGCTATGCAGGGGACAAGGATGCTATATTGAATGGGTTGACCACGCAGCATTTTGTCAAGCCCTGTGCAATACTCTACATTTCCAACCTCCCTCGCCCTCGCCCCCCGCCGCTTTACTGTAGATAGTCATCTAACGGCTAGCCAGCATGTCATCTCAGCTTGTACCATCTCATCAAGTCATTTAGGGCATCACTTCTATCTCATGTACCGTCCTTTGAGGCCCCTCGCTTATCTTTCCAAGCTGTGAATATATTCGTAATGCTTTGAAGAGTTCATTATTTTCAGCAATGCAAACTACCCCAGAAATGTGGAAATGCTATACCTTTTGGAGGGAGGCAGGAGAAGTTAACCATTAATGCTCTTATCAATCGCAGCCAAAAGATTACAGAAAACAAAGAATAACAATGGATGTAATGAGAGACCTGTGTACTGAAAACTAAATTCCACAGCCTCCCTCGAGGCTCTGCTTCTGGGAGAGGTGTCACAGCCTGGGAGGGCAGTGCAGCGATGGCCAAGCACCAACATTTTCAGTACATTGGGGCTAAAAGAAGCATCAAAGAAGTGGGAGGAGAATGAAAGCCTGGCTCTCTCCCCACCTCCAAAAGTGAGAATAGCAAGACCCATTTTCTTCCTTTTTTACATGAAACACGGAAAAAACACAAGTGAGACATTTTCTGATAGAAACAGGCGCATACATGCAAAGCATCAAGCTGGAATACTTTAAAATCTTAACCTTAAGGACCAAACCCCACCAAAGAGAAGAAGTAGACAGTCAGCTTTTCAGCATAAGAGCTTCATGGTCTCCAACTTTCAGTTGTTCATTCAGGATAGCTGCAGGTTCAAACTGCCAGGACTGACTCATTGTGTTAAGGTATTCTTAATGCTTTCTCTTCCTACACTGCCAGACTGAACGTCACCGTAGAACTGGTTTGTAAGGGACGATGATTCTCAGAGACTGAACCTGCCATGTGACCAAGATGACATTTTCATCCTCAAAGAAGCCACATGTACCTTTCTGACAAAGCTGTGTGAAGTATTAGAATCTGATGCTGTAGAAAGATCCTAGTTGCCTTTGTGTATATTTACTGCCTGCTTGAGTGTTTCTCTGTGTGGGTTTTCTCTGTATCTTGTAGAAATGTTTGGGGTGTTTTATCCTGCCATATCGCTCGTGGCCCGCGAGCTGACAACTTTAGCCGTATTTTACCTTCATTTTTGATGAGGTGGTTTATATTTTGTTTCACTTTGTGTAGTGACTTCCCACAGTAGAGTTTTCCAATTGTCGTTAAAATAACATACATATTACACAGATATTCAATAAAAATGTTTTATTTCCTGTTGATGTTCTAGCGTTGCTCTTTTGATCTAAAATTTGGAAAAGACGTTTCACTCTAAGACTTCAGCATAATCATAAACTTGGAAGTATCGCAAGCGTAATAGCACAGCACTTTTCGAGGGGCTGTGAAAAGCTGCTTTCATCAGTGTGGTCTACTGCAAGATAGCCACAGCCAGCAGTGCTCCAGTAGATGAAGTCTCCACCTCTATTTCAGATGAAGAACTAGTACCTTGTTTTCCCAAGAGCCTGATTATTTGCCACCAAAAACATCATTCTCTATCAAAAACATGGGCTAGTTTCTATACCATGACAAAAACTCCCAAGTAGTTACCTATGTATCAGTACTCTTCAAGCCAATTGTGGCAGAGCCATAGTTGAAGTTTTCGTATGGAGATGGTATATTTTAACTGACATTCAAGAGCTACTTCTAAGCTGGCCGTAAAATCAAGCCTCTTGTAGACTAAAGATCATTAAATAAGAGCTTAAACTGGGGGGGAGGGGGAAGGTGTGGGAGGAAGTGAATCCACAAAATGAAAAAGGATTGACAAACATTGTGCTGTGAAACAATTTAAGTTCCTGAGCCTATGAAGAGAAACAGCTCAAAAAAAAAAAAAAAAACAAAAACAAAAACCAAACCAAACAAACAAAAAAAAACAGACCCCAAAACAAAACCTGTAGTCAGGTTTGTTTTATGTAACCATTTTCCATATCAATCCCCGCTACCCTTGCTTTTTCCCCAGTCTCAGGAGAAATATGCCCATTCCTTTCAGGAACCACACTGTGGTAATTACTGGTATGCACCAGTTTAACCACAACCGTTGTTACACGAGGCCTTACTATGAGTTAGAGTTCATTGTAAATATTTTCAGGCTCGACCCTTTTCCCTATTGCCACTGCTCAGAAAGTGCCCTCTTTTCTCCCCGCTATTATTTTTTCATCGTCTAGAGTCAATGAGCACCAAATGGACTGATGCTACTCTCGGCGAGCAAGAGCAGACCAACATCTCCTGGTGGGCCTGGTGATTTGGAAAGCAATTACTCTTCCAAAACTGCCAGTGACTGGAGTCTGTATCTGTGGCTTTACAAATCTGCTGTGAAGTGATGCCTCCTTGGTCTACAGGAGCTGAAGTAACACTCCTATGGTGCAATGTGGTCCCCCATAGATACAGGCAGGTACCACATTATGGAGGTATGAGATGATGCTGCTCCCTCCTTCGCCATCTAAGCTGTTGCATGATCAGACCAAGCACATACTTCCCTAAGAAGAGCAGTTTGCTTAAGAGCATACCCAAATCTACAAAAGTCAATAAATAAAAATACTTTGATCCACATTTTATATGTACCAGCCATTTTTTTGCAGATCTTGAGAATACCACAATGACATCTTTGTCAATCAAAACCAGTTCTTCCAACAGGGCTAATCAGTTAAAGCCAGTCATTACAACTAATGTAAAGAAAAATGCTTTGTATAATAGCTGTTATACTAAGTGGGGAAAGCAGCAAAAATTACCAATTTTATTCAGCTCATTTAACCCCTAATCAACTGTCAAGAAAAACATTCTTCCCAACTGACAGACTGTTACCAAAGCAAAGGACCTACATATCTCGATCACTTTTCACATCATGAGTCAATGAAAGTTAATTGCCTGTTAGTTATGCAAAGCAAGAATTAGAACATTATATTTTCTGATTACTCTAACAGTCAATTCCCTTATTTATTTATGCATTAGCATTTTCACTCCAGGCTGCCAGTTCAGTTTCTTATACACATACTGACCTGCTTTTCAGAACATACATCTATGCAATTCATATCCAGCCCCTATTTTCAGTGTCAATTGAGACACTGTTGTTCATCCAGACATTAAGGAAATTACGGAAAAGGGTTTTTCTATACATACCACAAGAACTTTTAGCCAGTCTTAGTTACACTTACCCTATAGGCAGTAAACCTTTTTATATTCAATATAGACAATCCATTTAATATTGCACCAAAAAGTAGTTCCAAAAGTACGTGACAAACTAATACAGGAAGAATGTAACTCTGTGTGGTACTTTCTGACTGACACCTCAAGCTGAATTTTCAGACACAACAGCCATATGAAGAGATTTATTTTAAGATTATGCTGTATTCAACATAAAAAAGAAAGTTCTACAAAGTAGGGAATGATCTAGACATCCTTAATGGAGCTTATGAAGAGGCCAAATAGGTTGAGGAAGTCAAGACAGTTCTTCCAGGCTTTTAGGGTGAAGGTGGAAGGGGCAGGTAGCACAGTCTTTGTATTCCATGCATGCACTGTGCAATAACTTACTGAGATTTTTCAACAGCCATTTAGACCAAAAAAACCCCAAATCAAAACAAAAGAGTTTCATCTGCTGGCAGAACCAGTCTCATCAGTTTGACAGCTCACATTTAATTTCTGTCAACCATTTCATATCTTTGTACACTGTCTTATTACTTACAACAAGGAAAGCACTCAGTAGGCGATGCGCTGATGTTATACACCAAATAGAGCCGACACCAGTTTTTCTCATGAACAAAAGGTCAATGCACAAAAGTGGCAAAATATTGTCTGCTCTACTAATCAAGATTATCCCACCATCCTGCACAAACCTCCCAAATTTCGCTCGCATTCTGCCACAGCCCAGGGACAGTTCTCTCGTATTTATTGTATTCACATATGTGTACCTTAGCCTAGAAGATTTCCTTATTCTTTCCTAAGAAGCAGCAGCGCCCACTGGTACCAAGAGCTTGTTCCAAAACCCTGATGTGGATCTGCCATTGAAGAGTTCCAGATTGGGCTTAGGCTGCATTTGTCTTCTCCCTTGGACCATTCGTCACAAAGAGGAGGATCTCTGGCTGTAAATCCTGATTGAAAGCCTGACAGGCTGGAACCTGGAATGCAACGCTGAAGTCAATTCTTTCGCACTTAGTCAGAAATATTATCATCCACTTGTTCTAGTGAAAGACAGACTCTGAGGTTCAGGGACTTGCATCCCACTCAAGATGTTTTTTTTCTCCATGAAACTGGCAATATTATTAAACCAATTTTTTTTGAGACAGTTTCTGTGGCATTCACAGAGTCAAAACAGCTTTCATGTATTTTCTTTCTTTCAAATACAAGATTGCCTCTATTGCTTAAGTCAGTTAAGAATTTCTAAGCCAGCTCTTCAAAGTTAATAATAAGTGGCTAAATTGTTTAATTGGCTTTAACTCCTTGCTTCAACGAACTTGAAGTTCCACTCACTCCCCTCCAACCATACACCATGATCTGACACTGACTGATAAACAAAAAAAGCCCTTATGGAAGGCGATCAAGGGAACAAAGTAATCAGAGTAACTGATAGAGTCCTTTTCATAGATTAAATTAAGATTAAATCATCAAATTTCAACATAGTGTAAGATTAAGGGTGGGGTGCTAAGAAGTTCATTGTTGCAGATGTATATCTATTAATGATCTAGAAAACAGATGACTGAGTTGACAAAATTTAGCTACGGTCTAAAATTGTTTCAGCTGGAACAGACCTAAATTATGAGACCATCTCTAATTGCATATATTGAGAATCAAGTACCCAGACAGGCGCTTCAACTCAAATGTTATTGATCACCCAAATATTCTGGAGAGTTTTGTGAACAGTAATACAAAAATGTCTGTAAAGATGACCTCAAATAAGAAGAGAAGGTAGGAGAACTGGTCAAGCCATTAGGGAAAATGAAGGCAGACTCTCTTTTTTGTACAGGAATTGCTGACAGAAAAATAGATTTGTCTTCTCAGTAGTCTCTGAGAATGCAATGAAAGCTTATGACGGAGTACACAAAGGATGTTCAAATTACTATTTCAGATACATATTTAGACTTCATATATGTTATTTGGAATATGTTTAGTTGTAGATATGCTTCACACATCCACAGAATATGTCTACATGTCCCAGCGCAGCACTGTGTACAGATGCCAGGATGCTTCCTGACTTCAGCAAGGGCCTTTCTCCATTGCAGTGACTACCGCCACTGGGACAGAGGACCCTCCATGCAAATGTCTCAAAGTGCTTTTCAAAAATCAACCTAAGCCTTGAAAAATACCTATTGGAAAACTGGAAAAGACTACCCTGTTAAAAGCTGTCATATGACCTGGTACATAGTAAAAAGCTCTCCATGGCGGCTGAATCAGGTAACTCTTTGTAGCTCAAACACAGGCTATAAAAAGGAATTGAGAGAGTCCTGGGCAGGAAGAAGTTGTGAAAGGTAAATTTAAAAAGAGCCAATCTCGAGGGAAACATAAGACATTTATGGAGATTATATAAACGAACAGAAAAATACATGGGACAAATGAATAAATATGTATCCTAGCTACAGGCTTCTACTCTACTAGAGAAAAAGTATCTAGCTACAGATTTGCACCAGAGCGAAGCTGAGTCCTGCCTAGACCACATGCTGCCTTGTGTTTGAGCCTTGCAAGTCTCCAGAATAAAAATCTAAGAAGATTCAGGTAACCATTGTTGCTTTGCTCCACGCTTCCAAAAAGAGCCTTTCTCCCCACACAAAGAATTACATCTCCCACTCCAGCCCAGTCATGAGGAGAATTGGTTAATGCTCTGACTCCTTGGATTTAACACAAACAAATAGCTGCCTGAAAGGTTTGAGCACCGTGACCATAATTAAATCTGCAGTAATTAGTAATGCAACAACAGCAAGCAAGAAAAGCAAGCAAGCTTCTCCAGCTGACATTTTTTAAAGTACAGATAACACAGGGGAATAAATTGACAGCAATGCAGGAAGAAAAAGAAATCGCTTGCAGATCAGGAGACCAAATCTTTGTCTCTTGCCATATGGCCCCAGTTCACATGGTCTTACTTGGTTTTGTCTTTCCCCATGTCACTGTTATGTCAATAGAGCCACAAGATCACTCCTAACTAAACTTTTCATCCCATGTTTGCTACTGTTTATGTTGTATTTACTGTGTTTCCTAATCCAGCAGAGCACAAGCTGTTCTCTTGTTGGTTCTTCTCACGCTTCCCTTGCTCCACTTCTGCTTAGCCAACTTTCCTTTCCTTTCTAAAGTTTATTCAACCACTCTGAGACAACTGGTGCCTAACAATCTCTTAGGAACATGGGTTCAGGGAAAAGCAGCAAGTCGCAAAAGCCTTTGCAACCAGTTAATACTTGTTTCAGAGTATAAATTACAAAGATGCTGCAGTGTTTAATCACTTCCCACAAGATATTATCTTTCTGTACATGTGCCGTGTAAAGTATACTTTTTCCAAGATCTTATTCTATACCTTATTAGCAATGATGAGTCATACCAGCACTTCAAAGAAGTGTAGTAGCACTTTTGATGGAGAAGAAATGTGATGGACTAGGTAACACCGAGGGCTTTTTTTTTATTTTCCGTCCACCAGAAATTCTAAATCAGTTCCCACCACAACTTTCATCATCTCAAGTGCCTTCATCAAATCTCCTGTAACCCCTTCCCTAAGAGAGAACCAAGACTCTCTCCGCCTAGCACCATCATGCAAGCCCATTTCATTATAACCAAGGTAGTTGAACAATCAATATGAACTGCACATTAGCCTCAGCCAGTCTCCTCCCACCCTCGTTTGAAGTTGGCAGCACAAATACTTCTCCTCTGATCACACGCTAAGAGGACTATCTCTACCCTTGAGCCGACTTGGGCCGGTTTAACTCATGCTCTCTCTTTAAGGCATCTCACGGGGAGCAAACTTTTGGTCACACCACTCTCTTGTGTCTACTTCCAGTTTTCTGAGAAGGCAGAATTTACATGATACAGAGTAGACAGCAAACATTAAACAGAATGTCAATACAGGTGAAATAAAAGTAAGCTTCCCTGGAATCTAGATTTTAAAATGCATTGAAAGAATAAGCAAGTTAAAAGCATTAACTATCAGGGAACTCCTTCATTTTCCTGCTAGCCAGGCTAACGGTTTTATAGCGTCTGCACTTTCTTTTGTATATGTGGGCATTTGTTATCTCCTGGGTGACAGCTCCATAAATCCTCTCACCCTCCTGATATGTTCAAGGATAGATGAGGAGCTCCTTCACGACAGAATATTTCATGTCCCCGCACAATTACACAGCATGTTCCTTGAGTAGCAGCTGTTAAACACAAATATGCACTGGCACACACCGCGTTCTTCAGCACCTCGAAGAAAAGAGTAGGTCTCCTCCACACATAAGCAGCAACGCACCATTCCTTGCTGAGTGTATCACATGGCATATACCACACTTTCCTACTTCATTTACACTCACATCGTTGCCGCGTTCGACTTCTTTTCCTATGGTTTGCAGTGCACGGACTTATGGTCCACAGTTTGGGCACCTGAGCATTACTGAACTGCAAATGGCAGCTATTTAAATGCCAAAGCCACAGCGAAGGGCTTCAGGATCCCTAGCTTTTAACATTGCAAAGCTGAAATTACCGTTGACGCAATCTGCTGCACAATCATATTATAAGCAGCCAAGTCATCTTACTCAAAAGCTGGCTGGATTTTCATATCCTTAAAGATTGCTGAACTCTTCCTTAAGTAAAATAAAAAAAAAATAAATAAATAAAAAAGGAGAGAAGATTAATGCCATTTTCTGATCACCTCATTAACAATATATTTCCTACATTGTAGAACATCTACTTACTGTGACATGGGTTGGCAGAGCTAGATCGTTTTCAAAATCCTGCAAGAATTGTATCCTTTTCATCTAAACTACTCAGAACATATGAAAACATTTGATCCTGTTAATTATCTAAAACAGTTTTCCATGGAGTGCATTTGGTCTTTTTAGCAGCAACATGGTCTCTTCCTTGCCACACAACACGAGTCAACACGTGCCTGAACACAGCCACAGGGTGCTCATCGGGGGGGGAAAAAAATCCCCACACTTCGGAAGTGACTGACCTGGATAATACCATGAAATAACTGATTCCTAACACACGGCTCCTGGGGACTGTCTGGAGAATGCAGTCCAGTGCTACCCCTACGCGTTCTAACAGAAAGCGGGGAGTTAGTAAGGAGCAGTGAGCTATTTGCTTACTTTGTGGATACAGGCAGGCAGTTTTCCCATGTTTAATAAGTGCAGTGTGTGTAGCAAAGACATAAGGTCAGGTCTTCCTCTTCACCAGAACCGCAGGGTGAAACAGGGAAGGTCCTGCCGAGGGGCAGCGAAGGACTTCATCTTGGGCAGAACCGGATTTTGCACCAGCCCCTCTTGCGTCCCCTTCCTCCCTACTTGGCGTAAAAGGTGTACAAGGGAGTCGGGTCAGAGGTTTACTGGTAAAAGTAACAGCAAGGAGCCAGAGTATCTGTACTTCAGGGATGTCCAGCATTAGTCCCATCGGTGCCATGGCCCCATCAGCCACCGTCTCTCACCTGCCAGCTGAGCCAGAGCGCGAGCTTAACCTCCCCAAGCTTCTCACCTTCACATCAGTGAGCGCCAGTTCCTGCACAGATATGGCGGATCCATCTTCTGTGCTGATTCGGTCAATAAAAATTGGGTGAAACACCCCCTTTTTATGTACCCCACAGTTGGACATGCTCTGTATTGTGTGCCATTTTCTGCTCTTTTCTGCTCTACAGTCCAGGGCTGCATTTCCCAAACCTTCCCTGATTCCAACCACAGCTGCAGCTGTTTTTTTGTCTGGATTACTACCCTAGCTAATGGAACTTTTTGGGTGCTTAGGAGCTAATTAAGTAATCGCTGGCCTGACTGGCAGAATGCTACCTTGTGATGACCAGGTTTTACTCCTGATGGGCTTTTTCTCAGGGAACCTTATGCAATTTACTTCACATTTCTGCTGCCTCCATTTCCACGTAAGTAACTAGGAAACAAGAACCTTTATCTCTTTGAGAATTTGAGAAAGAGAGTTTTGTAGGCAGTGTGTAACAGAGTTATATATTAACAATAACATTCATTCCATAATTAGGAACTTAAATAACTCTTTGTTTTTCCAGTGTGCTGTATAAACCTTGACCATCATATCTAAAGAATTATTTCAGTAATGAGCTGGTAAGCATTATTACTCTTCTTCTGCAGAAATTGAATGCCAGTTACTTGACCGCAAGTCGGCAGTATGCCACCCAGGGCTGCAGCAGCGATTAGTTTTGGTCCTGACACAGCTCAAACCTCAAGAATATCTGGACACCCTCACTCAGCCGTAAAGCATCACTGAAGAGTTTTTAGAGCTTTCACAAAGCTGCTTTTGCAGCATCTTGTGGGGAGTCACAGTAGAAGCTAGTCACCGCTACAGTGGTGTGGCACAAGCCACCATCCGTTTCTACCTGTAAATGAAACCACTGTTTTGAAAATCAACCATTGTCTCCCACAAGAAACGCATCCTACCACCCCCGGGTAAGATTTGTGCCAAGGTAAAGAAAGGGTATGCCGTGTGCAAGCAGTACCCACACTTCATTGCTCACTCAAGATGGATTGAGAAGCCTCCATGATTTCTGGATCCAGAGCATTGCAAAGCTACATTGATGAATTATCTTTCCTTCACTTTCAGCTGTCAAGCTTCAACTTTTTTTCAGTGCAGAATATTATTTCCGTATGCTTCAACCGTTTTTCCACATTCCCTTCTCTCAGTGCAGCTGTAGCTCCACTTTGTGGAAGATGAGGAAAGCAGAGAGTGACCCAGGTGTGTTAAACTGCAGGATTGTGCAAAGCCGCTGAACCTGGCAGGCGTATAAAAGATGTGGGTGTTCAGAACCAGCCAACAACGATTAGTGAGGACTAAGACCATTTTCTCATTCTTTTTCAACTTGAAAGGCACTCAAATCAACACCTTGCTGTTCCTTCCTCCTACCTCGTTGTAAATATACAAAAAACAACTGCAGAATACAGCATGCAAAACACTGAAGGGAAATGTGTTTCCTATATATCTACATACGCAGCCATGGAAACTGCCGGACCACAGATTCATTTTTCATAAAGAAGGAGGAAGATTTTTCAACCTGTTCAGTACTCTGTTGAATATTCTGATAGACGTTAATGTATTCCATCTCTCAGGAAATTCTCCAGTTCTAGGGTTAATGCTGAAGCTGCACCAGCATTCAAACAAACTGAGTGTCCAGAGGCTCCAGTTACGAATGCTTTTCAAGGTATTAAATAATTAAATATGAATACTTCAATTATATTTACAAATTCCTTTTTAAATCTCTTTTCCATAAAATGGAAGAGATTTCTGACAGGGCTGCCTACTGACCGCACAGAACTGAAATGATTTTTCAAGGGGGGGCAATTTGGAATAGACTTTCCTTAAAAAATGCTGGTACTTCTGGATGCTGCAAAATCAGGATCACTTTGTAAGGAGGGTGGGGATTTGGCTTAAGACGTCTGACTAGAAGTAGCCACATACAGGTGTCTAGAAGTGTACCGGATGCTTGATTCCAAGTATAGACAGCGGAGATTTGGTGAATAAAGCAGCAATTTCACGCACAAGGCAGCGGGCATGTGCATTAGGGAGCAACATTGGTCTCCGGGCTCCAGTGCTCATGCAGCGACCTGTGAGTGGCCACCTCAGTTTAATGCCAGTTTCAAAACAAATCTCTCCCAAAGCATCCAAAGCTGCCCTCCGACAAGTTGCCCCTGCGCAGGACAAAGCATTATTCTGGCACTTAGCTTTGAAGACTGTGGAGCGGTTTAGGAGCCCCTCTCAGTGCTGGCCCTGGTCTGTGCTGCAGCAGAGCATGCTCTCTTAATTGCAAGTTCACGTCATGTCAGACTGTGGCAAGAGCTGGAAAGCCTCACTAAGTGCTGGTCACGTCAATTTGATCAAAACCACATCAGAATAATAGGAAGAGAGAGGAGCTGGATTATCCTTTTAGTAGGTGAGGGCATTATCTCAGCTTTGGATTTTACGGCCAATGCTTTTAATGCTTTGTAGGCTGTACTCAAACCAGACCCAGCACAAAAAAGTGAAAGCAGCTAAGGTGCTTTGAAATGCTCACCCATGATTCTGTTGGCTCAGTAATTTCATTTCAAGAATGACCTTGTCTGAGGAGAAAGCCTCAGGTCTCTGGGAGGAGCAGGAGATAGACATGTTCTGAACAATCTTCACAAGGCATTTGAGGACTTTTGAGGAAGGTCAACAGTAAGGGGAAAAAGTTACAAGATTTTTGACATGACACGAGAAGTGCTGAGAAGGGTACTTCAACTTCTACCACATATGGAGCTCTGAAGACTGCACATAACCTCAAGGCATGGACACCTTGCAGCAGTGGAACATCCAGCTCTGTCCCCTCAGGCAAACCCATGCACGGAGAGCAATGAGAAATCAATGGTGGCCCAAAGGAAGAACATGATGTTGGATACCTCACTTGTATACGTACAGTCTAGGGAAACCTCTTGAAGGACGCTGTAAACAGGCCTGAAGCCTTCTTGTGGAGGGCCGTACAGCAGGACAGTGCTGACACTGATGGAAACAGAGGGAACCACACAAAGCTCTGGCTGGGACTGCCTGCTCCAGAAGTCAGAGTCAGGAGGAGAAAGCGTTCAAAAAGATCTTGTTTACTTTAAAGAAATTCAAGGAACAAACACAGCTAGTAAGTGGCTACAGCATGTCCCAGGCCCAAGGACACCATATTCTTGGCCACCTTAAGAAGTAAGCAGGCATGTGGAGCACGGGCAGCAGCCCTTGTTTCAGGACTGCTGCCAAACACCCCACGCTAAGGCTGACAGTTTCAGGCTTTACATTCCCACCAGCTCTCCGCACGGCCCATTCATCTGGGGGGAGTTTCCCAAGCAGACCTCTTTGGAGAAACCGCCTTTCTTTCCAGGGTTTAGCTACCGCCAGGGAAGCAGACCATGTAAACAGTCTGAGCCTCTGAATGAAAGGAATGCGGAGAGGAATGGAGATGAAGGACTAGAACGTAATTCCTGTAAACAAAAGCATCAGCTTCTTTTAAATTAAACACATACCTATCTTCCCACTGCTTCGTGTGTGTAAGTACAGCAGCTCAGTAAACTCCTGGGAAATATGAGAGGCAGTGGTCTAGCATCCGAGCAAACATTGCTTTAAGCTTTACTTAAGGAAATGAAATTTATGAGACCCTAAAGCCTGTACCGCTATGAGGCTTTGCCGTTACACGACAGAAGTCCCAAAGCTGCCAGTTAGACGCAAATGCATTTTAAAAAGTCATTAGACTTCCCAATACAGTTAAAATGCATCTTACGTACTTGATACATGTTTTAAAAAAATGCTAACGCACACACACGCCCTCTTGTTTTAAAAATGTCCTCAAAATCAAGAATTCTGCAAGGGAAACTTAGAAGCAGGAATAACTGAAAATACGGAATTCATGTGCGATTTTGCAGATGTACATAAGTTGATGAAGATGACGACAAAGAAAATAATTTTGAGGGTTATGGAACTTTCGTAGGACAATCTCGCAAAAGCAGTTACGTGTGGTTTTGTGGGCTTTTTTTTTTTTTAAAAAAAAAGCTCCAGGGCCGCGGAAGGTCCCTGGCTCCGCGCCGTGGGTGCCACCAGCAGGTGTCAGGCGCGGACCGCGGCCGGGGGCGGCACCGGCGGCGCCCGGACACGCCAAACCCGCGGAAATCCACGCTGCGCGGAAAAGCCCGCCAGAGGCGCGGATGTCGCTGCTAACCCCGTGGCAGCACTTCTTAGCGAAGGAAAATGCCAATTCGGGAAAAGTAGAAAACAAGGTTTCTGGTGCTGTTATGTCTCGAAATTAAACGTAAAAATATCTTTCTGACCTCCTCCCTCTAGCTCTTCTAACGCTTCAGATGAGCAATTCGACGAGGACCTGAATGCGTCAAACCAACATACCCGCACGCGTGCTTGCGTATACACACGCACCACTCTGGGGTCAAGCCTGACATGTTTGATATGTGCTACAATAACTTCCTGAGGCTAAAATTTGTGTATTAGCCTACAAAGTCCATAATGACCCAATAGGTTTTAATGCAATCCATTAGAACTCTCTTATCCAAGAAACACAGAGCGAGTTGTGTTTGACTGTTGCACTTCTTCTTTCTGCAGGTTCCCTTTCAGGGTACTCAAGAGAAAATTGAAAATATTGATTACTAAGAATAGCACTGAGCTCAGTATATCGTAGACCTAAAGGTTTATGACATTTAAGATTACAGCGGTTATCTACTCTTTGGCTTTTGTTCTCGTTACAGAAGATTTTACTCCAGAAGATTTTTACGACTTCTTTTCTATTTCCTTATACCCATCCGTAATCTTTACTGAGCACTGGGATGACAAACGGGGCAATAACAACCCAGTCCTGCGCATTCATTGCTGCCCAGTGGCTAGTGCTCGGCAGGCAGCAACCGGTCGTCTGCCTGAAGACAGTCTGAACAAATGTGCCAGCTTTCAGATACTAGATTGCAAGTCTTTTTTTTTTTTTTTTTTTTTTTTTTTAAATCCTAAGTGGTCCTGCAGAACCAGCAAGAATCACTAGTGCTTTACCAGGTTTAGCCCCCCCATAGATTTGAGAACGTGTGACGGGACTGTCTTGCCTTCTAGCTGGCAACCCCCAAATGGGCCAGGTTCACCTAAAACCAAACAACAGAACAGTCTGGATTTCAAATGAAGAGCCAGGGTCCTTTTTCAGCTCGCCAGGACACAAGGGTTTTTCTGTCCCAGCCTTTAGCAAACAGGTGGGGGGGGAGGGGAACAGATTTTTTGGTTCAACTGTTCTTTATGAATGTAGATCTGAAGAGTTCTATCTCCAGCATTAAAAACACAAAGCCAAGTTTACCGTAAGAAAGTACTGTCTTTAAAATGTTCACAGCCTTAGAAATAAGCAGCAGTTACTGTTCAGCAATGAATTATGAAAATTATTTGCAAATGTATACTAATTCAATTGTCTTGGAAATGACTGTTCACTTTAAGGTCTAGAACAGATGCAGCTCCAATACTGCGGCTTCATTAACGTTTTAGTTTCCTGTAACTATAACTTTGGCCCTTACTGTCCATACCTCGCAGAAGTTGTTTACAATTATATTAGGATGTTTTTCCTTGTCATTTAGTTTCACTTCAGTTGAGTAAAATCAAGATAAACCACACCTAAATGAGTCTCATTCAATCACACACCCTTATCTACCCCACGCCAAACCAGCCTGCAATTACTTAAAACCTCGACTCCATCTACTGACCTGCAGTACTGGAATTTGTAATGGAGTTCATAAACTAACACTGCAGGTCAAGAGAAGAATGTTGAAAACGGGAGACAGTAAACAGAGCAGCCAAGAGACGCGACTCCATCCAAACTCTGGCTCCTGAGGAATTCGCAGGCTGGGAGAGCAGCACGTGGTGAAGCACACCTTCAGCCCTCCACTTCTAAGGACTGGGTAGAACTGTTCAACATTATTTTATGAAATATATTCTGTGAAATGAAGTTACATTAAAATATTCTGTATAGGAGGAAAGACAGATGATGAATTTATATTCCCCTGTGAATTAAACTGGCACACGAGTCACCATCTGGGCAAAACAACGTAAGCCCCACCTCTTCCTTCTAAGAAAAACTTGCAAAGTCCCTCAATTAAAAAGCAGTCTGCTACCTTTTAATTAAGATACCACTAGGCTCCTTTAGGTTTGGGGTTTTTTGTTGTTGTTTTTATTTTGCTACTTTTTCCTTTTTACATAGCTCTATATATCTGATGTGAAAATTACAGTAGCTCTTTTGCCTGCAAAAATACAGATGAGATAAACAACAAATGATCCCGCACAGCAGTTCCAAGAGACACTGCAATATATTTAACATGTAAGAAAGTAACTTTCCAGCACCTAGAACCACCACAAACAAGTTTTTATTCAGGATATTTTGGTCTCTTCAGGCCTTGTGAAATGCCCTGGCCTCCAGCGAAAGAAGCCTTTCTTTCCCATTTCAGAATGAGAATTCAAATGGAAGACTTCACTACAAGTAGAGCTGGACATCTGGATCTCACCAGATGCCTTGGACTCTCACCGTGTCAAGGTAGAGGAGCCCTTCACACTCAGTACACAGCTCCCCTTTCCCCTCACCTTGTATCACGGGCGGTCACAGTCGTCTGCTTTTCCCTCACTTCGGGACAGGGCGTTTCACACCGACCCCCCCATTTAGGTACCTCCCTTGCAGCCTCAGCAGAGGAGGGAGAAAGCGTGGTGCCTTACGGGCAGGCAGCAGTTTGCCACCAGGTTTTCTTCTTTTTCTTTGTCCAGGCTCTGGCTCCCTCAGAAAGCTCTCAGCCGTCTCGTTTGCTTTCTTCTGCGAAAGTGGATTGCTGAACTGGCTTCTGATTTCACTCCCCAGCTGGCTGCTTCCCACACGACAGTTCTTAGATCCTAGCCTTCCCACAACGTTATCGGCACGTGCTGCCCAGCAGTATTTCCACCTTCAGCAAGGCTCAGAGAGCCCCAGCAGCCCCAGCCCTCTTGACCCAGCCCCGTACCTGGCCAAGCAAACAGGCAAGGTCTCCGAGAAGCAGCTGCCTCTAGGAAACAGCTGATAGAAAGGTCTTGACTGAGAGATCTAAATATCTCTATCTAAAGAGTAACTAGGCTATTGAAAACAAAAAAGCTAGCTGAGGATGGAGTTCATACTACCTTTTGTATATAACCTAGCATGTATATAATTCAGTAATAAGCTAGGTAGAGATCCTGCTTCCTCAGTGGCAAGTCAGAGAGCAGGGCAGAGAGTTATCAGAAAGAGACTATTATTAATTGTCCAGAGCGGTCAGTGTTTCAGCCAGAGTTTGAGTGATTTAAGCAGCCTGTGGTCAAGCAGGCTATGGGATTTCCCTCTCCCCTGCTGTATAGCACTGCATCCAGGCCCATCCCTCCTGAGGGCCGACATCCCTCTCTAGTCATCATCTTGCTGCAGTAGATTTCATAAACAACTCTATACCAGAGGTTTCCCAACTATGGGCCACAAATCACATGCCCTCGGTCTACAGAAAGCTGGCTAGCTCTGTCAAGCTGACTCCACTCATTTCACTTAGGAAGAGAAACAACAAATGAGAAAAAAATGTACTTAAGAGAAAAATGGATTGTACAGTTGTATCTGTATTAAACTAACAGAAAAGGAAAGAAAACCTTCTAGAGAGACAAGCTAGAAACACAGATGCTTTCCTACTGTTGCTTTTCCATGTAGGCATTTGCTGTAGTTGCTACAGAAGTAGTTATGCAATCCTGAAGAGATCCTCTGTTTAAGTGGTTATATTTGGGAGGAAACTTGGGAATTAGTTTTTGTTCTTGTACAATGAAATTACTTGTGGTGAGACTGCCCTCTTCCTGGCTTTCTGGCATACAGCTCTCACAGGAGGACTGCATGGTGACAAGGGAAAGTACACGGAGACTAATTAATCTTGTGTTGCATCTGTTTTTCATTCCTAATTTAGAAATATATTAAAACCAGATTCTAGAATGGCCATCTGAAGTTCTGGGCATGTTTTCCAAAATATCCAGCTCTCCAGTAACACTAAAACCCATTAAACCACAGTCTTAGCAATGATCTCTCCCCTTCTAAGAAATAACTATTTCAAATCCTTTCCCTACCATTTTACCCTAATTGAAAGAAAGAGGAACAAATGAGCAGTGTTTACAGTGTCTAGATAGCTAAAGCATTAGTTCTCTTGAATACTAAATGAGTTATAAAACACAGAAAATTCCAGAGTTGAGGAGTTCTCGTGGAAAACCGTACACTAGCAAATCCATCCCCTTTATAGAAAAAAGTCCCTCTTAAATAAAATCAGAACCCTTCTACAGCAGATCAGAGATGAGAAGGGCAAGCTCCGCTTCCTTCAAATGCACCTGACGCTACAAATGACATAATGGCATTTCTCCTTCCTTTAAAAGGATCTTTTCAAAGGACTAGATGCTGTCCGGGTTTTTTTTTTTTAACATGGAGCACAGAAACCACTCCACGCTAAGATCATCCCGCGCTATTTAGTTTCTCTTGCAGACCTTACTCTTACTTTGCTGTGATTCAAAGGGACAGGTTATTACTGCTAGTGACACCGGTCTGTAGAGTTTGCAGTGCTCTGTCCTTACTACCGCTGCTCGGAGCCAAATTCCCCCCTTTCCTCGGTGAAGAAAGTCCCATCACAGCCGCTCCCTTATCTCTTCATGAATCATCTTTTACATTCTGGCTGGTCCTTGCAGAGCTTGCAAACTCCCAGATTTCTCCGCAGCGCCACCGAACCACCCTTGCTCTCAGCCAGTATCAGAGACTCACCCCCACCCACACACCCCCCCACCCACGCACCCACCCACAGCTGGTGCTCAGAACTTGCTACTGCTTCTGCTGAGCCCTCTTCATCGCCTGCGGACACTTTCTCATTTCTCTTTTTATTGCATATCACGGAGACAATTTTAAAAACTACATGTGCCAAATACACTTTCGAACTACATCTGAAAATAGGTAGTCAGTTTTAAGCCTGGGACTGCGGTGTTTACCAAAGATCATATAGGCTTAATAACAGCTTATGGATTTTTTTGATCAGCTGAAAACTGACAAAAGCGGTGGCCTTTAAAAGCTTATCTGCCTGAAAAGGAAGAACCTCCCGGCTCTCACCTTTCACAGCCCATAGTCTGGATGCCTTTCTAAGTTGACTGGATGCCTTTCTGGTTGACTGCTGTTATTTTGCTGAGTGCTGGGACAGGCTGTCTGCTGGCAAAAGGACTCGGGCCACCCTCCTCTCGCATTTTACTTACTGTGCCTGTATTGTTTTAAAGCCTTTTTGCAACGTCCTGTTCTTTTACACTGACCCCTCTTCTGTCCCTTTCGGCTTCCTCTGCACCCCATAGCTATTGCTCTCTGTTGCACTAAAGAAATACAAGGAAAGACAAAATCAGTATGCGTGAGGACTTATTTTTAAGTAATAGTATTTTCCACAGGTTCAGCACGGCCGAGCTACTGTGGTAACTATTTCCATGCCAACATACCAACCAAACAGCATTGTCTTCTCCCCTCCCAAGCCAAATATCATCATCTCGTACAAATATACTCCTTGCAGGCGTACTTACCAGTGCCTCGATCCCTACCTGCCATCCAGCCTGACCTTTGCTCGCGTTCCCGTCTCTCGCCGACACACCCCAAATTCTCGCTGTGACACACAAACAAAAAATACTGTAGCAGACCTGCAATGAAGTCGAACATCGTAAAAACTGTAGTTAAAGAGAAAAGGCTGTATAACACACCCAGCCTTCTCCCTGACTGGATGACACCGAATTTGAAGCAGCGGCTTGCCTTCCCTGGCCTCGCAGCTTCCCATCGGAGGCTTGGGATCCTAGAGCCACGTCAGTGAGAAGCGCAGCAGTACACGCATCTTCGGTCTTTGCAACTCACCAGGCAGAACATGACTCGCTCGGAACTTGTGCTAAATAAAAGCGTTTCCTTTTCTATTTTGGAAAAAGGTCTACTATTTGGTTGTATTGTGTGCTCATTGGGATATTATTTTGTGGAGATCTGACTTCTTAAGCACTGAAAGAAACATCCTTCAGAATGTCATTTTATCTCTTCTTGCAAGTGCCAAGAATGCTTAACAAGCAAAATAATGTAATGTTATGCAGGGGACAAAACCAGGGGAAAAAAGTTCTCCCTGTGATTTCAAATTTGGATGCTGTATTCCAAGTGATTTAATTATTACTTTTCTTAAAAGGTGATTAAAGTTCATTAAAAGCCAAAGTGTCGCTTGCCAAGATCTCGAAACAGTTTATTATTTTAATTCTTGCATGATGAGGAGGAAAAATATGTTTTGTTTCAATCTCTTCGGTGAGGAGATATGGCGTCTTGCCAGATCACAAGGAGGAAAATTCTCCTTAGTGCCAACGCCTAGTAAACTGCATCCTGTGTCTCACTGCCTCGGTGCTCAACAAGGCAGCTGACAAATCAGTAGCTGACTTGCTTTAAAACCTTCGTGTTTCTTGAGTATCGGGACACGCTGTTATTTGCAGAAGAGCAGTGAGAAAGATGGCTAAAAATTTCATAGAGGAAGAGCAGAGGAGGAACATGACATTTTGCCAATTTGCAAATAAATGGAAGCTGATTCATCCCGTCCAGTGGGTTTTCGTATCAGCACTCGGTTAATGATCCTGCCCTGAAATATGTTGGTTCAGCTGTCTAGCTGCAGCAGCTCGGTGGGCAGCACAGTGTATCATCTAGTGCATGGCCCGAGAGAGGAAAAAACCAAACAGAAAGTCCTTACACAGAACTCTTGCTCCCTGCATAGGTACTTCCGTTGTTTACTTTCTGGGATCACACAGCTCTGACTGCAGCACGGGGCCAGAAAAGATTGCTAATAAATTCAAATATTGAGTATTTGGCAGCATCGATACAGGCATTTCCTGAACCCTTCAGTTAAGTGGTTTTGCCTCCGTGGCATTAAAAAATGAGTAAAATACACAGAATGCTCCAATTGCTGAGGTAAATAATAATCTGCTGGGATAACCTTCCTTAGATTTAGAATGTAAACTGAACTCTATTTCAGCTTAAGCACTCAAAACCTCAAGAGGTATCAATAAGGCAAGGGATAACAGAAGAAAATGAAACCAAGGAAAAGGACAATTACACTCTTCTACTGTAGAATCCTCAAGTAGTCAAATGAGATCTACTTGTCTTTGTTTGAAGTGTCATAAGAAATAATCCAATGCTGTTGAAGAAAATAGGATAGTGAAGTGACAGACCTGAAAAGCTCAGTCTTTACCTACAGATTAGACAGAAGCGCCAAAGCAAAACACCTGAGAAGTCCGCATCTTCACTCACCTACAGAATAGACAGACCAAAGACATCAGATTTATTCATCCATTTCAGTAATACTTTGGCCGTTTGCATGTAGGAGTTTAGCCTCTACTTTGAATACTTCTTTGACCTCTCATCTGAGCTAACACCCAATTTACAACCTTACTGCAGACGTCTACAACCAAAATGCAGAACGGCGTATCGCTCTGCGTTGCAGAGGTAGCCCTGGGAACACCTGCCCATCACTGCTGCCTCTGAATCAGTGAGTGTTACCACTTCTTATTTCAAATCCCAAAGAGCAATCTACTTTCTTCTACTGGTGGAGTACGTTATGCAGTTATCGCCAGGAACAGTTTCCAAATATTGGAATACGCTCCCACAGAAGGAAGCCAGTGCAATTTGTTCTGCTCTCAACTGCCTCAGCTACAGTATTAACAGCATTCAAAAAAGCCACGTAAACTCAGCGGATGGGTTGCCAAACAAAAAGGATGTGATTCCTAGGTATAGAGTTTCTCAGTGGAGACTGCTGACAGCTGCTTGGAAGGGATCTGAATGAAGACCACGCTTACAGAACTGCCCCAGCTGCTTTCAAAATAAGAAGCACCTTTCCTGAGATCCTTATTCAGGTCTGGGCTTTTACAATCGAGGCCACCCAGAGGAGTATCCTCCTCCTGCTGCTACGTAGATCAATCAAAAATACACATATGAAGACTCAGTGAAACAAAGTTAAGAAAGTGACTAATGAATGTTACTGAATACTAAAGAAAGTAGGCAAATGTAAATGATGTTTACTTTTACCTCATTTTTAAGTAGTCTTAGGTATTACTTACAAGACAGTTAATAAACATTGTATTCTTGCAGGAACATGACTTTCAAGCCATCAGTTTTTGGATTCAAATTTTTAGTATTAAAAAATGGTGGATCATTACACCAACAGCAATCTGCCAAATCTAGTTAGCATTTCCTATAACAGAACAGTTAATTTTTCAAACAAGTACAACTATTTAAATGGATGTAAAGGAAGCACCTGAATACAGTTTTTCAGTTATGTAAGATATCATTCTAACCTCAAAAACATAAACCTATGATACATATATTTGTAATTATTTGAAATGTTTTAAAAAAATCATATAAGTACCACCACTCTAGAATAGGCAGGCACAGTGAATTACATTAACACATACTAAATTGCTTCACTCAGTAACCTTATATTCAACATGCTCTTTAAAATATTTTTATATTTTGTTCTGTAACACTTGCATGCTACTGTCTGGCGCACTGCAAAGGCAGTTGTCTTCTGCTTTTCAAAAATCTCTCACCAGTTGCTGAAGACTTCATTATGTTTAAATCTGCAGGATGCAGCGACATGGCTCTCAGTGCAAGCAAACCAGAAGTCCTCCATAAGGTGATGATGCTTTAGCAAGGGGCTCTCGCCAGACCCTGAGAAGCAGCTCTATCACATTTCTGCTAGAGAGCTAAATACTTGGAGCTAAGCCCCACACATTCCCAAATCAAACATACTAACTGATATTACTGCAGTAGTACCACAAATCAGGTAATATTTGGAAAGCAATGTCTAGTAAAGACATGATCAAAGCAGTGATTTTAAATAGTAATTTGGATTTCTTGAGGGGTGGAAACTCATATTCTTATCATTTTGAAGTATTTGGGCAAAGGTGAGCAAATGAAGGCCTGGGGATCCCATTTTTCTCATTAAAACACTATATTGTAGTGATAACCAGAACCACTTTTGTATCTTTATAAAATATATTAATTCAGTTTGTCATGCTTTCCTTGTTGAAAACTACGTGAAAAAAATGTTGGAGAAAACCTAGACTTTCTTCATCCTTACACACCTATTCCTCTCCCTAATATTCAATCCTGCACAGTCTCAACCCTTACGTTTTCACCTAATTTTCTCCCTGCTTTCAACCATCTATATAAATCCTGGAATCTGGAGAGTGAAAATTGAAAGTGGCCAGGTTTTTTTTAATGTAACTTCTCATACAAAGCCAGAGCAACACAATTACAGCGTTTTTTAAGAGATATTTTATTACAAAATATAGCGAGCAGTAGCAGTTAAATAGGAAGAAAGAGTGATTCAGTTGGGAACAATTAGCATTTTCTATATAATTGCTTCACAGAGAAATATGAGAGTTATTTCTAGAGAGTCTCAACTTGCAAAGCTTCAGTGGTTTTATTGTCCCCACCCATTAAATACATTTGGTAGCTGGCTGTAACCACACTTACACTGTTGCAATCAAAATTTTAAACTCTAAAATGCATCATTGTTGTAACCAGCCTTCAGGCAAAAGCAGAGATTAACATTTCTGAGAGAGAGAAAAACAAAGATTTCATTCCACAGGCTCTCAGTCTACGAAATCTGATTTCCAGAGATAAATGCTAATGGAGAACATGCCAAGATGCCAATTATCAAGCTGCAGTTTTCTTAAATATAATCTTGTGCAACAGAAAAACACTGGTTTTCTCTTAAATTATGCTTTGGGTTCTTGGAAAATACCCTGGTACAAGGAAAGGGCAAGAGTTAATGCTGCTTTGTTGCATGAGATTACGCAGTAGCTTGTTGAATGAGCCTGTAATACCTAAATATCTTCAGGTCATTTCATCAAGGGAAACCCATAAAAATTGCGTGAGTTCCCACCCTAAAAGCCTAAGCAGAGATTAAGTTCTCATTTTGGCTGTCACCACATTGTAAGCACATCCTTTTGGTATTTCAGAAAGCACCAATTTTGTTAGCCTTAACACCTAAAGAAGTCAACAATGAGAAGATCAATTATAAAACCTGTTAATCAGCATTTCTGTTTACCAGAAAAAAAGGCACCAAATACGCATGTTTTCATTACCTCCCTTATTAAAGAAATTCCAGATCTCAAAACAAAGTTTGATACCTACGTTATTTAATATTCTTAAAAATTTACATCATATTGATTAAAAATCAACATAGACTTGGATTATTATCTGTGCGGTGTAGATAAGGCTTTCAACTTTTGTTATCTGTAACAGAGCTTTACCACATAACAAACACCTACGCATCAAAGGTGTTAATTAAAGATATCAAAGATGGCACCTCTTACCTCAAAGATTCTCTCTAAAACTTACACAATTATTGCCAAAGTCTACTGTGTAATCTCTCAGCAATTAACATCACAGACACGTTTCTTGCAGAAAGCCTAAAATACAAATAAAAAAATAAGAGACTCTCACTTTTCCTACTCCATCATTAGCAACATCCACTGCAAACCCATCACTAGTTACTAGCCGTGTTTTGCACGGTTTGGCCCAAACTAGTAGAAAATGCAAGTTAGCCACTTCTGGAACTCTGCTGTTGTTCTTTGCTATATTAAGGTACTTAAGGTACTATATAAGGACTTTGGTGTGCAGAGACAATTGTGTTCCCTAGAAGTCCATCAATGACTACCAAGGCAGTCCCTCAGAAACACTGCCGGGTTTCCTTTTTAGTGAGATTTTCTTCAATGAAGAAAACAATGACTTACAGTCTTCTTTTGATCTTTAAGCTCTTAACCCTCCAATCTGCTCCTAGAATTTTTCCAAAGACATTTAACTTCTAGTGCTTGTTAAAAGAAGTCCTGGAGGTTTTAGGTTTGTTGAGGTGAGCACCCTCATGAGACTATAAAATGAGCCCAATTTAAAGGTGTTAAGATTAAAAACTCCTCTCTGGAGGCAGCAACTTTGACTTCAAGAAAAGGCCTAGGGGACTTGACATTGCCTGAGAAAATGAAGCGCTGTCTCTTTACGTGGTGTAAAGGACTCCACCCATTTCCTAATCAAATATTAAAACATGTCAAATGCTTAATATTGCTTCAAATGTCTTGAGTGAATCCAGAAATTGCCAGTCAATTTTGGTTAAATAGAAATCCGTACTGAGATATCAGCAAGAGAGACTATGGCTATAGGCTGTGTAATTAGACCTTCCTGCTCAAGTAATGCCAAGTGAAATGTGAGTATCAGTTTCCATACTCGAAGGGTGTCAGCTGCTAGACTGGAAGCTCTCAGCTGCAAATCTGTAGATGTAGGTGGAAAGCCACTAGACCTCCGTAGAGAATTGTGCTATTTGGGACTGTTAGGTACACATCAAAAGGATATCCCTGTTGTTGATTCCTGCCCAAATGCTTTCCATACATCATCACTCTTACATGTGATATTCCTACAAAGTTTCCTTTTAATTTTTAACAGTTGGAGAATAACAGAATTTTTTATGCTATAACTAGAGCATTGGATAGTCTCAATATGCACATCAATATTCAATCCTTCTCAAAACCTTAGTAAGTTCTTGGTGTCCCAGAGCAACTTCCAGCAGCAGTACTTTCCACAGTGTAATTATTCACCGAATGAGAGAACCTTCTCATACAAATGTTTGAGGTCAGTTTAAGAAAGGAAAAAAATCCAGCAAAGAATAGTTCCATGGATATTGTTACACTTCTTAGATACCATTTGAAGGTTCTAGCAGAACAAGGGAAACAAGAAGATACCAAAATTAAAAATGAGAAAGGAAGAGATGGGCTATGAGAGAAAAATTAGAACATCCACAGGAAAACATACCAAGTGCTAAGATCAGGTAGCTATTGTATGGCAAGTTCAGTAACTAAAGGAGGAGCACAGAACAGGCACTTCTGTACTTGGAGCTAGTATCCCAGCAAGAGTGAAGAACCTAAAATGCCAAAGGCAAAAACTGAGGAAGGACATACTTTTATATTTTAAAACAAAATCCTAAGGCCACTGGGCTTTCATAAAGGAAGTTAACTGAATTCATCTAACATTTTAAAATTTACTAAGTGCAAATGCTCATAATGTCTTATGCATAAAGTAACCATGGTGTTGAATGCATGGTTTCTTATGGTACTTATGTTTCAAGTTGTGTTTTTAAAACAACATTACAAACTTCATGATAAACTGTGGTACAGCTATTATCTCCCTGATGTTTACTGACCATCCACTTGTTCTCTTTATGTGTAGTCTGCAGCAATGAATGAAAAGGTTGTCTTTAATGACTCCGTCTGTGCGGGAGAAGAGAACATGTACTCCTATAGAAATTTTAGAAATTAAATCTACTGTGAAGTTAATTCCCTTCGTTTGTGTAGAAGCAGCACTGTCACATCCTTCATTACCTTGTCCTGGGAAGGGCATTACTTCAACTCTGAAGTATGGGAAAAGGTCATTTCCATCTAAATGATGGAAGGAGACTCATTACAGTCCTGAAGCAGAAAATAGTATAGTGGAAATACGCAGATTTCTCTCTTGTGTGTGTGCAAACACATGCACACTTGAAGAATTGAATCTGAACGTAAAAATAATTCTAGCGGTTCAGGCTGGGAGCTTCCCAGTATGTGTGACAAATGCAGTTAGAATTTTAGTCAGACGATACTAATTCTCCTTTAAACACAATAAGTAGTCAGCCTGGATTAAAAAGAATTTTGTTTTATTTGGACAAAGGCACACAGTCTTTATTGTTAGATTAAACACGTATCTTTTACCTGCAACAGTACGAATCTCAACATCATTTTTAATCTGATACCACAAATAATATCACAACTAGTCAATGTTCAAAACTAAAATGGATATTCAGTTATTTATAGTTTAATGACGCTTCAGGTTTTTAAATGCATAAAATGGGTATTTAAAAAAAATTACTCCACATTATGATTATGAGACTATTTTCAGAGGAAAACTCAACTATCACAATTTTTCCAGAACAGAAAAATCACAACTAGCCCTGAACAAGAACACTTACACCAGAAATCCAGAAATAAAAGCAAAAGGATTAAATTAACAAGGTAATGTACATCTGCTACAGTACAAGGAGAAATGGTAGACGGAGATTTGCTACAGTAAGTCAACATATTTAGAAGATCATGAATGCTACTAAAATACACATCAAAGTCCTTTTTGTCCTGGATATATTTAAGTAGTCCTAAAGAAATGCTTAATAACAGAAGTAGAAATGCTTCTAGAAATGCTGGTGTCAATACCTGCAAAAGGTATTGACACCAGAATGACTGGCATGGAACAGATCTGTAGTGAACTTCTAAACCAAATTAAATGACAAGATCCAGAATTAATTTGTTTCATTTTTAACAAAACTTTGAAGTATAATCCTTAGCTCCTCAGTCTCAGCAGCTACAGGTAACAACACTTTGGGTTTTTTTATTGTACTAAGTTTTTAAGTCATGGCTTGCAATGGTAATTTCTCCAACTAAAATAGTTGTTTCTTATTTAATAAGTCAGATGTTTATGATCATTAATACTGATGCAAATGGACCAACTCAACTGACATCTTCATAAAGGGTCTGAGCCCAAGAAATACTGACACTCAGTCATACGTTAATGGTATCCGTAGTTGTTACTCAGGTATTTGTTTCCCAATAATTACTTTTCCTCTTGGCTACTAATACTGATTTGTTTCAATTCAAGCTGGATACAGCCACAAAGAACTTACAGAAAACCATAAAACCACTGGAGTTAGTGTAACTCTGCTCTCCTAGCAAAATGTTAAAAAGTAATTTGATCTCCAGTATTCCTTTTGGTGTCTCTTATGGTAGCAAGTTTCCAAGCTGTACTGATACCAGACAAGTTGAAAAGAGCTCTGATGCAGGTTAATCAGCTGTTTCCAACGTACTAAAACCCCTATATCTTTTGGAGTGCTTATGCCAATCACAAATCTTTCCACAGCTAATTCTCAGTACAGCTGAACTAAAGAAAACCAAACCACTAGGTTATACTTCCTACTTTGGAAGTCATTGATTTATTTCTTGTTACCCTCTTTTCTCACTCTACCGCTCAAATTCAGAGCCAATCTAACACAGAAGTAATTCATCTCCGAACGTGTAAATACAAATCTGGTAATTAACCAAGAAAAATTTTGTTTTAAAGACAGAAAAAACACTCATTTGCAAATACAGACTGTACTATTTCAGTTAATATATACATCAAGTAACACTGAAATGAAACATGGCCATTTAATTATTTAAAAAATGAAAAATGAGCCATTTTGAATTTCCTTGTACAAATCACCAACATTTACATATGGTTGAAATTCTTTGGGGAACAAATCCCACACACATTAGTGCATATTATCAATGATAAAAATACTTCTGCACAATTTTAACCTTCAGCTCTGGATGTAGTTTATGTTTTCTATACAACAGTATGTGACCATAACAGGAGTATCATTTTGCATTATCAAAACAGGAATTATGTACTGGTCACTATTAAAGTATCTTGAAAAAAAACCCTGTCTTATTTGCTTTAGTCAATGGGAGTACTCTTTTTTTAGATTCCCTAGATGACCCAAGTTACCCAGAAACACAGATTCTAGACCTAAGCTGTTTGGTATGAATTTTAAGACATGAAAGTTGGGAAATCTCCAAGAGACTTACCGTTAATATTACATACTAACATCCCGCCCTAGTAAATTAATTTAGCCTAGGTACATTAATACCCATATTCATTCAGGAATCATATAGCCTTCCCAAGTGAGGTGGGTTCCCACTTACAGCAGTCACTCTGCTTTTAAATCACACAACTGAGAACAATCGAGGTGTTGGACGGGCAAGGACGTGGACGTGGGTTAGTGAATTCCTGGTAAGGTAGCTAATTTAACACCTTGAAATCACCTAGGATAAAAAATTATTCTATGTTTGAGCTCAACTATAAGGGTATCCTACTGAAATAAAAAGATAATGGCAATTCTTAATATTCTAGGTAATACATCATTTTTCCTAGAACCTATGAAATTTCTCCCAAGAGTCTGATAATGTAAGTGATAATGAATTGTTATTGACATACTTTTTTCCAAAAAGCCATCTAAATCCTCCAAACGTCAGCAGAAATGTTATGCTTTAAGATACAATTTGTGGGAATTTTTAAAACCATGAAGAGCTTTACATTATTATAATAATACACAACAACAATAATGTCCTGAGGTACTTTATCTGTGAGTTCCCAACAGTTCCCCTGTTCACACATTCTGCCTGAAGCATTACTTGTTTCAAATATTTGGAAACTTCCCTTGCCAGTACTTCTTCAAGGCAGGATATCAGACATACTTTTGCCAAATATTTCTGTCAGCTGGATGTCCAAGTTAAAAAAAAAATTCTAATTTTGGCATTACTGCTGCTAAGTTTTAGGCGATACGCATTCAAACCAAGAAGAAGTGATATGAAGACAAGTAATTCGTATGTTTTTTGTGTTATTGTTCTTTGGTTTAAAATGTATGTGAAATACAGTTTATGAAATACCTCATTTACAACTTTATAACTTTAATATCCGTGTGTTCTGCATTAACTCCTTAATATTGCTGCAATAAGTTTGACATCCCATGCTGTAAATCAGTACGTATACTTCCTACATAGTACACAGAGAAAGAAATCAGATGTTCTTCCAGACAAAGTTTCATATTTATTCAGAAGGCATACATCTCAACTCTTTGTTGGGTTTTTTTACTTTAAATTTTTAATTTCATGAAACTGATAAATTAAGGGACTTCTTACTGTTTGAGTAATATTAAAAGCAATATTCATTGGTGTATATCGTAGTTCAGAGGGCCTATACAAACCCCCCCATACTGTTTAAATCCCAGAGTAAAGGTTTTAAATGGCATCCCATGGGTTCTCATCCACTGGGAAGGAAAACATCAAGGCATCCTGGAATATAAGTGTCTTGAAAAATACTTTAAAGCTTTGACAAGTTCATCCTCATTAGAATACACAAATAATAACATATTCTATATCCAAAATAATCCAAGGTGTAACAATAATACCTGGATTTGAAATTTAAGAAACTCTTACAGTCATTAAATACACATTATGAAAACAATTGGCAAATCTGAAAAGGTGATCATTATTATATATTAGTTGCCTTTAGGTTTTAAGGTAACAAAAACTATATGCATGCAACTTTCTGACACCAAGCTTCAAAATTGTCAAGAAAAAGCCTGAACTCTTTGTAATGTTTTCATTTCTAGTGTCCTGACTTAAATGACATATACATTTATTCTGATCAGGAATGAAAAACGTGCTGTATTAACATGAAATAAAGTACATCAAATTTCAGCCTGACAAGAAGAGAATTGTTAACTGAGGTGTGTGGTTAATGTCAAATGAAAATTTTGTCTACTATCACGTTATAGAAGAATCAGTATGCAGTCATAACTGGATTGGAACATCTAAACAGGCACTTTTTAAACACCTTGTTAGTTTAAAATGAAGGATAAAAGGGGTTTTTTAAACCATTGGATGTTTCAAAAGAACATGAGTCACTTGCATGCCTCTCTACTTTGTTATGTACAAATATTTTCATCCAGCTTAAAAAATGAAAACACAAAAAAACTCATATTGGTTATGATCACTACAAATTTTAAGACGACAGCTTTAAGTAGAAGAGTATTGCAAAAGTGTCTTTGCTAAATGAAAGCTCCAGGCTTTGTCTGAATTCTCAACACAGCAAACAAACTTACTGTCTGATAGCAAACTTGCATTTCAGCTTTAAAATAAACTGCAGTGCACAACTTCAACATGATTCTAAGAACTCATTAATGCTGATACCACAGGTGATTTATTGGTTTTTTGGTTTTGTTTTGTTTTTTTTAAAATAAAACCTCCCCCTACTGCCAGAATACTGTTATACAGAAAAAAAAAAAAAATTGCTACTCTCTACTATTGTCAGTCTTTCGGATAAGGTAGAAAAACCTCAACCTACAAGAGTTTTAGAGCAAGTAATCAATCTGCAAAATGTTATACATCAGTCATAAGGCATCCACTTTACAGCTGTTTAAACAAAAAAGGAAATATTTCCCAAAATATATATTTTGGATCTGTGTAAACAAAGTTTATATGTATTGCTTCCATTCATTTCAAAAATATACACCCACATGGACTGAAAGTGATCTTGGTGCTAGGAGTTTTAAATTACTGTAATTTATCCAGATGTAATCTGAAGATACAAAACCCAAATATTTTTGAACTTAGTATTTTGAAATATGTCAAAAATTTAATTATTCTTATGTGAAAAGAAAGCTAAAAATACACCCCAAATTTGATGCCATTTCATTGAATGAAGAAGAAAGTACTATGAAAATAAACATTCATCTGGTTTCCTAACAATAAATATAAAGACAGTTATTATAACATACTGCAACACAGGAAGTATTACTATATTGACCTTAATGTTCAATCAGTAGTTTTTAAATCTTTCCTCATTGAGGCTTGAGTCTTCTACCTTGTCAGCTGTCCAACAACTTTTAAGAGGGTTTTATTTTCTTGCTTCAATTGTTCATTTTCATCTTCTATATCATCTAGGTCCTGCGAAAGGAAAAAGAAAAATAAACATTTCTCAGGACATAAATACAAACTCTCAATTAGTACCAGCAGGAATTTAGCATCTTAGCTCTGAAATGAAGAAGTTGGGCTTGGGAAGAATTAGAGTAGCTACCCTTAAATCTGTTAAACTGGCCTTTTTCCAGGTGTTACTGTAATTACAAAACATTAATATTATATTCCCATGTACAAGCACCTTTAAATGGAAACATATAATCAAAACTGAAGCGACATCAGGAATTAACACATCAAGAAACCAAAACAGGATGGGTGTGATTATTTTATTGGCGTATACAGAGAGTATATTAATCAGCTATTGCCTCTGCTCCCCAGACTGCTTGTCTGCAACTATCCCGCTCACATATACACATCACTGGTTATTACTGCAAGAAGACCTGCTTTGTGTTTTAAATTATCAAAATTTTCATAAAAGGTACTGCCTGCTCATTTTTTTTCATTTTCTGTGAAAAAAATCAAAAGGCATTTTGTAACTTCTGTCTAAACTGCTACTAAAGGAACAGACAGCACACACAGTAATAATTGGTGCTTAAAACAGATTGCTCCCACCCCATATGTCCATCCCTCTTGCACCACTCACCATATTTAACCAGTTCCTGTTTCACTTCTTCACTTCCTACCAAGTCTTTTCAACCCTTTAAAGCGGAAACCAGTGAAATTGGCTGTTTAATGTAAGCATTACTCTGGTAAAAATAATTTTACTGTACAAGATAAAAACCATGGAATGGAAGAAACAGAATGAGAACAAAAAAAATGAAGAAACGGAAGAGTGACCTCAAGGACAGCATTTTAAGGAGGAAAATGAAAGGCAGGCAACGGAGAAAGAAGTAGGATTCTCATTACGGATCTTAGATGCCTTTTGATTGAAGTCTGCAAAACCCTACTGTTGCCATGCTAGATTAAACATAAAACAATAGTAAAGATTTCCTCTCTCTTGCTCCTTTAAGTTGTTAAGTGGTGTTTGACATTTGGAGCCTATTTTCTTGTTTCTTTTTTGCGGTGTCATTCCAGAAGTGCATGCTAGACATGTTAAGTGTAATTGGTATCATGATTTTTAAAAGCCTCTTCAGTTTGCCAAGCCAAAATCCATACCGCAATACCTTTGCAATTGCTTTATTGTTTTTGTAATGTGCAATCAAGAAATCGCCAGCAGAAATTCCTCTTTGCCTCACAGAAGCAATGCTGCATCACAGTACAAATAACTTCCAGGAAAAGCATTTGACCACTCTGACATAACGGATTCAAGTGACTTAAACATCTGAACACAGAAAGTTTGGATGGATAGCTACTATAAATACAGTTTACTATGTAATTCTAAGAAACACCCTTTGTTTTCTCCCTTGTGCAGTTCAGATCAATAATCAGGTGGAAGGGACAACACTTTTTCAATAAAATGATGTTTTTTTAGTTCAGTATACATAATACTGTGTTTGAACTTGTTGTTAACCTAGACGTCAGATGCCTCAATTAAAGCTTACCCAAACCTCTTCTGTTTAAAATACCTGTAATTTACTCAAAATAAAAGAGTAAAAGTTTGTGAAATGTTTATGCTGCAACAATAACATTCCAAAGATTACTACAAGTAAGAGTTTCTTGAATATGCGCCAGGAAAAATAACTATTGCAGTTTAAATATCTACAGAAACAATGGACCGAGATGCAGGTGTGTTTTTTGCCACACCAAAATTTAAAGTTTCTTATTCAAAATTACAACACTAATTTACACTTATTAGTAAAAAAGATGCAGTAGCAGGAAAGCTTGGACTTCACATACCAAAGGAACTAATAATTACCCAACTGACAGTAATTGGATTGTAAATCCTCACTAACAGACTCTCTCCAAACACCCATTTAACTACAGTGACAGTGAGGTCAGAGATGACCAAGTGTAAACTAGTCGACAGTTGAACTTACCCTACAAATATTTAAATGTCTTCAGATGCCTTTCCTTTCAGACATTTGAGGTTTTTATGAAGCAATTACCTCTTCCTTACAAAAAACGTGGCAGACATACTTTTAGTGGCTAATGTACTGAGTGAAAGAATGCCATTTATGGCAGAAAACCTTTTCTGTTTCTCTATAAAAATGCAGCTCATGTTCTTTAAGTATCTTTGTGATGTACTGACTGATCTCAGTAAAAATATATTGTTACATTAAATAAATATATTTACTTAAAATGAGAAAAAGTCTGCCAAGAAGTTTTCAGGATTCTTGGAAAAACAGTTTTTCAAGTGCAACACAAGATCTTTGCCAATCAAGGATGCACCCATGGTTATGAACTGACTGAATCTTCTAGAAAGAGCATTTCTTTAAATACAAGGACTGAGTAGTCAGAAACCTACGCCATATAATGGCATTTTAAGAAGTTCTTTAGGCTCTTTCACGTGAAATTCTTTCCATATCTGTGCAACTTAACATGCAATAACTGCATATTTTGATGAATCGAAAAGATGGAATGCATAGGTAGTCAAATTTAGAGACCCCTATTTAGGTTGCCTACCAGCAAAACTTTTTAAAAAGATCTCTGCATAAACTCACTAAGTTTAGTCCTCAGGACATGCTTTTATCTGAGCAGAAGGCTGAAGATCACAACTGTTCTTCCATGCAAAGCATCCCATGCGGATGCCAAGTCTACAGACTAACATTCCATGAAGAACAGATGGATGTCCAAGTGCTGGCTCTCGTTATCTGTTATGATAATAAACCTTAGGCAAATATAACTGCTCTATTAACTTCCATAACTTTCTATCATGGGAATGATGCAGTATTTCTGCAGCTTTTCTTAATATTCTAAACCTTTCTGCTTTCTAAAGCCACATGGATAGCCAATATAGAAATAATCACAAATCCAAGAGCTATTAAAAAAGAAAGTAAAACTGTGTCTGTTTTAATAGAAGCATCACATGAGACATGGGTTCAAACTTTTCTAAGAAGACAAATCATTATGCTGGTCACAAAGTCAAAAGGCAGCTATTTCATCATTACAAAAGCCCAAGGGATGCAAACATAAATAACTTGTACTGCAGTTAAGCTAACAGACAATGTTATAGCTATGATAAATGCTGACCTGCTGGAGAAAAAAACCCATTCTCTTCTGCATTTGAGAGAAGCTACCTAGGTAGCACCAATAAGATGGCTTTGTAGATCTCATAGAAAAGTACCATTTTAGTCACTGTATAATAAAGAGGTTTTTGAAAGGACTATATTCTGGTTTATGTTTTCTTTCCGCACAACAAGCAGAAATTGCCATCATACTTAACACAGACAAGGCACAGGCACTGCTTGACTTCACTACAAATGTTCAAAGATGGTTTCTAGTCAGAAACTCGATGGGATTTAATTTAGGACATCATACTTCAAATATAGCAGAAAAAAATAACATTGTTTCTGGAACAGCAAACCTTGCAAACAGTCATGGTCCTAAAACACAAGCTTTCAGTGATTTAGGTTCTTTTGATTTGTTCTTTCTGACCTCTGAATCAGGAAGTCAGGTGTGACCAGCAGTATTAAGTAGCTTTGCCATCCATTACGTAGAAGGAATGAACACTTACAGAATCATAGAATGGTTTAGGTTGGAAGGGATCTTAAAGATCATCTAGGTCCAACCCCCCTGCCATGGGCAAGGACACCTCCCACTGGACCAGATTGCTCAAAGCCCCATCCAACCTGGCCTTGAACAATTCCAGGGATGGGGCCTCCGCAGCTTCCCAGGGCAACCTGTGCCAGTGCCTCACCACACTCAGAGTGAAAAATTCCTTCCTCATATCTAATCTAAATCTACCTGTTTTCAGTTTGAAGGCATTACCCCTTGTCCTATCACTACATGCCCTTGTAAAAAGTCCTTCTCCAGCTTTCCTGTAGGCCCCCTTTAAGTACTGGAAGGCTGCTATAAGGTCTCCCCAGAGCCTTTTCTTCTCCAGGCTGAACAACCCCAACTCTCTCAGCCTGTCCCTATAGCTGAGGTGCTCCAGCCCTCTGACCATCTTCTTGGCTGTCCTCTGGACTCGCTCTAACAGGTCCCTGTCCTTCTTATGTTGGGGGCTCCAGAGCTGGATGCACTACTCCAGGTGGGGTCTCACAAGAGTGGAGTAGAGGGGCAGAATCATCTCCCTCGACCTGCGGGCCACGCTTCTTTTGATGCAGCCCAGGATGTGGTTGGCCTTCTGGGCTGAAAGCGCACATTGCCGGCTCGTGTTGAGCCTCCCATCCACCAACAGCCCCAAGTCCCTCTCCTCAGGGCTGCTCTCGATTCATTCTCCGCCCAGCCTGTATTTCTGCTTGGGATTGCCCTGGCCCACATGCAGGACCTTGCACTTGGCCTTGTTGAACTTCATGAAATTCACACAGGCCCACTTCTCAAGCCCGTCCAGGTCCCTCTGGATGGCACCTCTTCCCTCCAGCCTGTCAACTGCTCCACACAGCTTGGTGTCATTGGCAAACTTGCTGAGAGTTCACTCAATCCCAACATCCGTGTTGCTAACAAAGATATTAAATAGTACCAGTCCCAGTACCGACCCCTGAGGAACACCACTCGTCACTGGTCTCCACTTGGACATCGAGCTGTTGACCACAACTCTTTGAGTGCAACCGTCCATCTAGTTCCTTATCCACCGAGCGGTCCATCGGTCAAATCCATGTCTCTCCATTTTAGGGACCAGAATGTCATGCGGTACAGTGTCAAATGCCTTGCACAAGTCCAGGTAGATGACATCTGTTGCTCTCCCCTTATCCACCAACTCTGTAACCTCGTCGTAGAAGGCCACCAAATTTGTCAGGCACAATTTGCCCTTAGTGGAGCCATGTTCACTGCCACCGATCACCTCCTTATTTTCCACGTGCCTTAGAAGAGTTTCCAGGAGGATCTGCTCCATGACCTTGCCAGGCACAGCAGTGAGACTGACTGGCCTGTAGCTCCCCATGTCTTCTTTTTTACCCTTTTTAAAAATGGCGGTTATGTTTCCCCTTTTCCAGTCAGCAAAGTTCACTTGCAGCAGCAAGTCAGCAAAGTTCCAGTCAGCAGTCAGTTCACTTGCCTTGACTGTAATAAGGACATCAGCTTAGATGTGACAGATTCTTTGCAGAATCAAAGAACGGCATAAAGACCAATTCCTCAATTAAAATAGAAATCTCTCCAAAACAGACAACACTTCATGTATCCTACAGATTAACTTCCAACTTTCTTTATAAAAAAAATAAAAGATATCTGTTTCAGAATAATCTCCTCTCCTTCTGTTCTGTAGATTAGTTTGCAAACTTGTGAATGCTGACCTCCTTTGTTGTAAACGAATAGCGCAAAATGAAAGTTTGCCACTATGCACACAGGGTTATTGCCTCCCCTCACTGCTGGACTGACCAAAGCCAATTCTGAATTTTTATGGGAACATCTGCACTAGACTAGTAGAGGCATATTTCCCTAGTACATCCAGGCTGTGCACCTCAGCCAGGAACTGCAAGCTGAGGTCACTAATCCACTCTATGAAAGAGTTCCAGTCTGCCCTTAAAACCAGGACTTGTTAAAATTGCTGTCTTCCATCAAGTTTGAAACTTCTCATCCTGTCCCATTCCCAAGCATGTCTCACTCTTCTACCCCTCTTCTCCAGCCTACACACCTTGGCTGCGTGATGCTAGCCCAAGTCTCCTGCCCCCTGTCTTGTTCTGCCTTTATTTGGAAATCAAAGAATATGAGAATATGTGTCAGAATATAAAGCACTCCCAAATCTTTCTAAGATCATCTAAACTATTATTAGTAATTAAAAGCTGACTAAAATGAAATTAAATTTGTAATTCCTTTGTCAAACAAAAGTACTGGGTAACAATTTATTGAGAAAATTGTCAAAACCCCAACTTAATTATTTCCTGGTATGCTATGTACTGAATTGGAAAAGACGAGGCAGTAAAGAACACGTGCTTTTATAACCTTATTCTACAAACATCTATAGCTACAAGAAATTCAGGTAATCCAATAACACAGAACTTAGGGAAGTTAATCATGATGAACAGAAGTCACCTGGAAAAGAAGATAACTTATTGACATGCCTCTTGAAAAGTTACACAAGTACAAAAGAGATCCCCACACTTAATTCTCTTCTGTCCTTGCCCAGTGGATGCAGGTGCCTGAAGAAGAGCACAGAGAATGCAGAGACTTTTATTCCCTCTATATAGCACTATATAAGAAAGTATGTGCTTACTCTGTTTAATAAGTCAATTTCTTCCTTCAGCTTTCCAATTAGTTCTTCTTTGTCCTGTGTCATCTTCATTAATCTCGCATTTTCCTGTCTCTCCTTTGCAAGTTCCTAAACACAGAATGTGCAATGAAGTTTGAAATGTAATTTCTGGTTTTAAGAGACAGTTTTAAGTTATTACCATTTAAAACAAACAAACGAAGAAAAACCCACATACATGTATAATTCCTCTTCTACAGCAAGTCAAACCCATGTCTTCAAGCCCTTACACTTCAAGGAGCTAAAGAATCACGTCTAAGAAAATATTTTACCCACAGCAAACCTGTGATATCTCTGATTCCAGAGATAATGTTTTAATTAATATTTAACTTAAGCATGAACCCAAAATTGGATACGGGCCCAAAACAGAGGCAAGTAAATGTAAATCAGCTTCCAAATTTGTTACATTGGCAG